>JADBJO010018468.1:12500-35305 GCA_016801955.1 Conus betulinus | reverse complement strand
TAAGGTTAGATTAAAGAAAATCTTTTGTAGTTTGCTCTTCAATGTAAAAGAATCTCGTCAATTTATTTTCTCTCAAGAGGAAACTATCGCAATCCCTCTCGAAGACAGATCTATATGTATCGCCTGCTCCGAGGCCTTTCGTCCGCTGGATCGGACTCATCAGGGAGACACGGCTGATTGTGTCTGTGCTCTTGGCGTCAGATAGAGACACACCACAGTCCATAATTCTGTGGTGTTCCGACCGCCAAGGGTTCGAAAAAGAATCCAACAGCACCCCCAAAGCAGCCAGCGAAAGGTAGTAGAATTAAACAAAACGAAAGTGTGGAGAGGAAAAAAGTTGTTGAAAACTAAAAACATTACGCAAACAGTATAAAAATGTAAGGGACAATCTTTGAGCCTATGCTTGAGGATCCATTTAAGGATGCAAGGGAGATCAAAAGATATGGAACAGTCTGAGTGGTCAGCTCTGCTGTTCAATAACCCAAGCATTGTCAGCGGCTAAGAATTGTGCAGAACAACCTTTCCTTGGATCTCGTAAGAGATGCTACCTTTTCCATATAACTTGAAAATATAAAGGTAAAGAAAAAGGTAACTTTCAGAGAACGCTTCAACGTTTCGTGCTGTAAGCACTTGGTCACGAAGTGAAGTGTTGAGGTTGTAGGGGAAGCTGGTAGGTTTCTTGTGACCACAGTTCAGCCAAAAGGTAGGGGGGGGGGGGGGGGTGAACTGTGTTAATATGGTCAACAGAAGGGGGGGGTGGGGCAAAGAGGGGTGGGGAAAGGTGGGAGGGAGAGGGCCATCTGGGTGGTGGTTTAAAGAGAAAGGGGAGGGGTGGTGGTAAGGAAAACATGGTATAGAACATGGTATAGGGGGGGGGGGGGGGGGGGGGGGGGGGTAAGGAGGGGGGGGGGGGGGGGGGGAAGGCGGGGGTTTTGCAGCTTGAGATAAACAAGTTTATTCCCTGACATTGAGTCTATAAGGACTCAAAGTGCCAAGGCGTTGTATTAGCTGGCTTTCCATGAATTTGCGGTATTGGCCCTCTTTTTGTCCATTGCGCCAAAGCGCTGCCACTCTGATGTGCGACAGGTTATGGCCACTGGTGTATCTTTTCCTGTCAGGATGTTGTCCCTGTGTTCTTTGAAGCGATCATTGAGTGATCTGTATGTTTTCTCCTACATACATCATGGCACACAAGGTACAGGTCAGGACATAGGCAACATTTTGAGTTTGGTATGTGAAATGGGATTTCACCTGAAACTTATGATCTGTTGGGCCTTGGATAGTTGTTGCAGGGTTAATAAAAGTACAGGTTTTACATTTAGGTTTCTTGCAAGCAAGGCCAGCTTGAGCAGAGGGGCCAGCTTGAGCAAGTGGAAGGCAGCATGCACAAGATGGTCACCAAGGCTTTTGTCCCTCTTGAAAGCCACAAGTGGTGGTTGTGGTTGAATGTATCTTTCAGTGTTGGATCGTTCCTAAGGATCGAGAAGTTGCGACATAGAATGTTTTTTCACGGGTATGTTGTGTGGGTGATAGGTCAAAGTCAGTATGCATCGGTCCGTCTCTGCAGCATCCGCTCATGCTTTTGAGAGCTTGGCATCTTGGAATTGACTTGGCTCGTTCCAGGGCTGATTGTATCAAGGCTAAAGGGTAACCTCTGGCAGTGAAAAAAGTAGCCATGGTTGTTGCCTCTTTCACAAAAGTCCTGTCTGAGCTACAGAGTCTGCGCAGCCTCAGGAACTGGGAAAAAAGGGATGCTGTCTTTCGATGCAGGTGGGTGGCTGGATGAGAAGAGAAGGTACGAATGAGAATCTGTTGGTTTATAATGTACTGTGGTATGGAGGGATCGTGAGTCTTTCTGGATGTTGACAAGTATGTCGAGAAAAGCAAGGGACGAGTCAGAAATTTCATAGGTAAACTTGACGGATGGATGGAAGTTGTTCGCAAACTGAATGAAGTCAAGAAGTTCTTGCTTTAGGGAGCGTGAATATGCCAAAGCAATCATCGATGAATCTTCTAAAGACTTTTGGTAAGTGTCCAGGAAATTGGGAGAAGATCCGGGATTCAACGTAGCCCATGAACAGGCAAGCATAAGATGGACCCATTCGTGTCCCCATTGCAGCCCCTTTGTCTGTTGATAAAATTCATCGCCGAACTCAAAAGTGTTGAGGGTCAAGACAAGCTCTGTCAAGCGTAAAATAGTAGTTTGTCAACAACTTCAAGGAACTCTGGGTCATGAAGTGTTTCACAGCAGACAGTCCATCTTGATGCGGGATGTTAGTGTATAGTGAAGTAACATCCATAGTGAACAGAAAACGGTATTCAGTGTCTTGTGGGAAGAAGTATTTGTTCAGGATTTGTAGAGCGTGATTGGTATCTTTCACATATGTTGGGAAGGATTGGACAAGAGGCTGAAACAACTGGTCAAGGAACTGGGAGACTTGAGCTGTAGGGCAGGAGCAGGCTGAAAACAATAGGTCTGCCTGGGTTATCTGGTTTGTGAATCTTTGGCAGTAGATAGAATTCAGATGTACGGGGTTCTTTAATGATGGCTCTTATGGCTTCCGTGAGTAGAATGTCTTTTGGAGACTAGTTCTTTGATAGTTTTCCTCACTAGTACGTTGTCTTGCTTAACTGTAGAGGTTTAATGGGAGTGTAGTTTGTTGGGTCACAGAGTTGACGTCTGGCTTCCTTTTCATAAAGGTCTTTATGCCAAACCACCACAGCTCCTCCCTTGTCTGCTCGTTTTACGACAAAGTCTGTTCTCTGCTTCAGTTCACTTAATGCTTGTTGTTCAGCCTGAGTAAGATTGGATCTTTTCGTAGGAGATGGGTTCAGCTGGTTGATTTCTTGTTTGCTTTTTTCTATGTAGTAGTCCAGAGCAGGAAACTGTCCATCTTTAGGAGCCCAGTCATTCTGTTGACGAGGAAAAAAACTTCCCTAGGTCATCTGGGTCAGTTTGGGTGGTAGGTAGAGAACAGTTATCGAAGTGGGCAGCAAGGCGAAGATGGCGAAAAAAAGCGCTAACAGTCGTACAGCGTGTCGGTTCTATGAGTTTGGGGTTGTAATGGGACAAATTTCAGACCCTTACACACACACACACACACACACACACACACACACACACACACACACACACACACACACACACACACACACACACACACACACACACACACACACACCAAAATTTCGTTAAAATCTTTTTTCCGTAAAATCTTAGATTAGATGAAGAACGTTGATCAATTTCAAAGAGATATCAACCCCCACCACCACACCACACACACACACACACACACACACAACAACAACAACAACAACAACAACAACAACAACAACAACAACAAACAAAACAACAGCAACAACAACAAACAAGAAAAACCTGACCAACAAAATGTTGCCGTAGGGTTAATGTTTTGACAGAAAATTGAACTCGAAGCCCTTAAAGTGCTCCATGACGAGACGTTTCCGTCATCGTTACTATAGCCACGTGTATGGATGGGGGTGTCCCAATTTGCACTATACGGAAATCTTGATATATTGACTGGAATTATTCATGAGCTAGTGACGTATTGCTGCCACAGGGCACCAGGGCGTCAATTGGAATGCTTATCCCGCCACCAACACTCTACCCACACCTTCAGTTCACCGGCCTCGCTCGCCGATAGAGCGCCTTGTGTCATGCAGAATGCTACGTGATAGCACACGATGCTTGAGTGATCGGCGGTTAGTGTTTCGTCCTGTACTTTCTTTGTCTCTGTCCTTGTGGTAACTAACCCCGTCTCTTTTCTAAATTTTGCTTCATTTTCCGCCCTCAGTTATGATCCTGTTTTGAAAACTGACTGGCAGTCTTTTTTTTTTTTTTTTTCTTTTTCTTTTTTTTTTTTTTTTTTTTTTTTTTCTTTTGAGGATTTCTCACTTAGGATGGGTGGAGAGGGATTGATAGGGTATGTTGGGCCTGAACAATTATTTGTCTCAGCATCGTGGTGCAAAATAATGGTAAACTGTTCAATAAATATCTGGAACTACCTTAATCAGATGGAGCATTTATCTACCTTGGGGAAAATATAGGTTATAGGCTACATATTTTACTCAATAATTGTTTTGTCAGAATTTTCTTTTCCACTCACTGCAGCTAAAAGGCCAAGGCGACAATGGCACGCTTCATTTCTGGTGCACAAGAATTTGCTAATGACATGTCTACATCCATACCTATATCTATTTGTCTGTCTTTCTGTCTGGTGGGTCTGTGTATCTACCTACCTATCTATCTATCTATCTATCTATCTATCTATCTATCTATCTATCTATCTATCTATCTATCTATCTATCTATCTATCTCTTTGCATCTATATATATTTTCTCTCTCACTATCTATCAATCAATCAATCAATCAATCTATTTATCTACCTATCTATTTATCTATCTGTTATGCAATACGTTTCTATTGTATTCTTCCCATTCTTCTGTGTCACCATTTTGTTGGCATTGTTGGCAAGCCGGAGGAGTGTTCATTTGCCAGTGGTGATCAGGGCAGCACCGTACGATGGTGTGTCTCTGAAAAGAACCATGGGCAAACGGCCACTGTCTGGAATCCTGATGAGACTCATGCAGGAGCTGCAACACGAATGAAGCGAGGGCAAAAACAGACGGTTATCCCCCATATGTCAGAATTTAGTGGGAAACGTACCCTGTTGTTACAGGTTTCACTGTCCTTGCTTTCACTTGCTCATCGCCCTTGCGTCGCCTTTTCCATCCTGTCCATCCACCCCACTGTCCTCCGTCGCCTGCCGTGTCCTTTCCCCCAGCCCCACTCCTCCCCCATCCTGCCTCAGCCCTTTTATCTACCCTCTCCCACTCTCCATTCTATTTCTTTCTTTCGGATTTCTCTTTCTTTGTTTTTCTTTTTCTTCTTCTTCTCTAAAAAAAAAATGACTACAAGTGGCAATTTCATAGTTTTTGCATTAAAACTTCAAGGACACCTCTTAGGGACAATTTCATGATTAAGTTTAAAACAGTTTAGAGGTCTGACCAGTGCCTAGGGTAATGTTGACGTCGAGCACCTAAGTTTTATCAAACTGCCAGATAAAGATACCCCGCAGTCATCCACTATTGTCATGGCGGTCTGGCGCCCTGTTTGCACAATGGCGACGATGTTAGTCTGTATTTATCTTGCCGTGATGGAAGTCGTTTCTGCGGACACCAGCGCCATTTTGAGCACATTTTCTGATGACATCGTCAGTATCTTTGCCACCGACAGAGAGGAGCAGGGGGATCACGAAGTTCCTATCTCGACGAACATGAGCACGTACCACCCGCTCATCAGTGACAGCACACGATATGCCATGGAAACAGTGCTACACGTGGCCATCATTCCTCTCATTGTACTGTGTGGCGTCATCATGAACGTCATCAACATGGCGGTGTTTTCTGCGTCAGGGGCTGTCTGACCGGATCAACGTCTGCCTCTTCAGGTAGGTGATAATGTCTTCTTCCCCCCCCCCCCCCCCCCCCCCCCCCCCCCCCCCCCCCCCCCCCCCCCCCCCCTGTATTACAAATCATACTCTCTCATTCATATTACATCCAATTACGCTCTGTCTCAGTTATATTACAACCATTACGTTCAGTCTAAAGCTCCTCCTCCTTCTCCTTGTCTCCTCAAAATCATACAGCTAAATTCGAGACGCAGGATTCAATGTGAATTATCAGTGTCAGGGTACTGAAGAGCTACCCGCAAGAGGAGTACCTGCACTGCCCGCTGTGTCAGCTGGATAGTGTTCAGTGGTGCCCATTCTGATTTAAAACACCACAGGCACCATTTACCACATGCACAGGACGCCAAAGTCCTAAGGGCCAGGGAGTTCAGAGAAGTTTAATTTTCATGTCTGGCGGTGATGTAGATGAAGATGAATATGCTTTGAGCCAAAGTTTCGGTTTAAAATTTCGTGGTATAGGCGTACATGTCGCTTCATGCCATTGGCTCTGCTAAATTAAAGCAGGATTCAGATATGCACACACCTGCAGTGATGGTCAGGAAGTGTTAACAACTCTATCAAAATCGCGTCAGAGAAACTCGACTGTGCGGTCGAGATCTTGTGTTTTTGAGTCTATGGAACTATACCGGGTAAATATGGCTAGAACCGAACAGTCCCATGAAAATATGTCTGTGTTAGGCCTGGACCCCGGAACGAAAGAATCCAGCCACAGCCATCTGAGAATTTCTGTCAAATGACGTCCAAGAATGTCTTAGATGTCTGTGTTTTGAAACAAGGGCTGCAAACCTTTGATGCCAACTACATTGCAGTGGTTTGCGGTGACAAAGGTTTCAAAGACAACCCCCCCCCCCCCCCCCCCTTTTCTCACTGCCTCTGTCTGTCTGTTTGTCCGTCTCTGTTTCTGTCTCTGTTTCTGTTTCTGTCTGTGTCTGTCTGTCTCTCTACCTGTCTGCCTGTCTGCCTCTCTCTCTCTCTCTCTCTCTCTCTCTCTCTCTCTCTCTCTCTTCTTTCTTCTTCTTCTTCTTCTTCTTCTTCTTCTTCTTCTTCTTCTTTTCTCATATACTGTGACTTTGATTTGTTTAACTTGCTGGATACGAATATTGCAACTGTCATGTGGCATAAACAAATAACTGCTTATAAACTGAATATCTACACACACACACACACACACACACACACACACACACACACACACACACACACACACACACACACACATGCCTGCGCGTGAAAAAGAGGTATCGTCGAACATCCTCGTATCTGTCTCAAATCAACTCTAGTATATGCGTGAGAGAGAGAGAGAGAGAGAGAGAGAGAGAGAGAGAGAGAGAGAGAGAGAGAGAGAGACCGATGGCGATGGTAATTGTTCCAGTCTGGCAGTGTGCCAATAGTTGATGGTGATAGTGACGATAGTACTCGTCGGCAGTCTGGCAGGGAATCAGCAGTTGATGGAGATGGTGATAGTAGTCTGGCAATGTGTTAACTTTGTATGATAATGGTGATGGTAATCATACAGTCTGACAGCCAAAAATTGATGAGAATGACGATGGTGGCTCCGCAGTTTGGTCGGCTGCCAACAATCGCTAGTGCTGCTTGGTTGTTTCTACAGTTTGGAAGGTTAAATGTTTCCATTTTGAGTTTTCAGCCGGGACATCTGTTCTGTGGTCATTTTATCTCCAGACAATTCGAATCCGGACACTTCGTCACCGGACATTTTCCCTCATCGACATTTCTTTCCCGAACATCTCGGCCCCGAACGATTATTTCGGTCCCAGACATTTCTACCACGGATATTTTTTTAGACTGAGGATATTTCGGCTCCGGATGTTACGGCCCCGGGCATTGTGCCTCCGGATATTGTTTATCCGGACTTGCGGCCCACACATTAGGGCCCCAAACTTTCGGTTTGGAAGGCTGATATTTGGACATCTCTCTCTCTCTCTCTCTCTCTCTCTCTCTCTCTCTCTCTCTCTCTCTCTCCATTTTTCTTTTTCTTTTCCTCAGTAAGTTGGTGAAAACATTTCCAGGTAGCCTTTTGATTTAGTTTTTTAAGCAGATGATAAGTTGATACTATCATCTAAATTTGTCTTGTTATATTGATCATGAATGTTCACACCCCTTCAAATAGGACTTTGGCCTTACTGAATAAAATTCTGTTCTGTTCTGTTCCGGCTGCTCTCTCTCTCTCTCTCTCTCTCTCTCTCTCTCTCTCTCTCTCTGTCTCTCTCTCTGTCTCTCTCTCTCTCTGTCTCTCTCTCTCTCTGATGGACATACGTCTGGCACAATCAATCCCGAATCACAACCATCACCACCATATCCAAACATCCATTCCCGATGTCCACAACCACGACAATCATCACTACCAGCACAGACACCACCATGAAATGTCCTCAGGCACCACCCACACACAACCATCACAACCACCACCGCCATCATCAAACAATAATTACCACCACCTACCACCACGAGAATCGTCAACAGCAGCAGCAACAACACGAGCATTCATCACCGTCACAGAGCCTAACCTACGAAAGTTTCTTCAGTATGTGTGAGGCTGAAAGGTACCGGTCAGAATATCTGAGGCCAGACTGAACACAGCGGACGTGTCCAGAGTCAAAATGTCCAAAACCGGAATGTCCGTATTCCTAAATGGCCGAACCAGAATGTCCGCAACACCTGTCGACGATGTCATGATGATCGTTGCTTTCAGACTGTGTGTCACCAGTTGACGATGATAGTGATGGTGATTGTCGCCGTCTAGCGGTGGATGGTGATCATTGCAGCCTGGCAGTATGCTGGCAGTTGTTGGTGATTGCTGCAGTTTGGCAGTGTGCCAACAGTTGTTGGTGATTGTCACGTTGATTGTCATAGTCTGTACAGTGTGCCAACAGTTGTTGGTGATTATCACGTGGATTGTCATAGTCTGTACTGTGTGCCAACGGTTGATGGACAAAGTGATGGTCATTGAGGTAGTGTATGCAGCCTGCCAGCAGTTGTTGATGGTGACAGTATGGTGACTGGTGAATTCTAAGCTGTGTGCCAACAGTTGATGATAATGATGATGGTTATTGTTGCAGACTAAGCAGTTTGCCAACCGTTGATAGTGATTATGATGGTAATTGTTGTAGACTAAGCAGTTTGTCAACAGTTGATGGTGATTATGATGGTAATTGTTGTAGACTAAGCAGTTTGTCAACAGTTGATGGTGATTATGATGGTAATTGTTGCAAATTAAGCAGTTTGCCAACAATTAATGGTTATGATAAAGGTGATCGTTGCAATCTGGCAGTGTGCCAAAAATTGGTGATGACGATGATGGTTATAGTGATATGATTGTTTTGGTATAGGCAGTGTGCCAACCAATGATGGTTATAGTCATGATAATTGCTGTAGGCTAGGCAGGTGTCAACAGTTAATGTTTATAGTGATGATGTTTGTCGTCTGCCAGTTTACCAACAGTTGATGGTTATAGTGACGATACTTGCTGTAGTCTGGCAGTGTGCCAGCAGTTGATAGTAATTGTTGCAGTTATAGCACTGTGCCAACAGTTGATGGTGATTCTTGAGGTCTGCGAGTGTGCCAACAGTTGATGATGATGGTGATGGTGACGGTGACTGTTGCAGTCTGGCGGTGAGTGATACTGGCTACATGATCTTCATGATGGCCAACCGCTTTAGAAACATTCTGGACTACATTGATGTCACCGCTGCCCAGTACTGGGGGGTAAGCTCTTTTCTTGTCCTCTCTCTTTCGCCGTGCGTTTTGTTTCGGTGGACTGGAATGTTACTTTCGTTCGCATCTTGTTGTTGTTGTTGTTGTTGTTGTTGTCGTCGCGGTTGCTGTTGATGTTGTTGTTACTCTTCTTTTTTTTCTCCCTCTCCCTCTCCTCCTTCTTCTTCTTCTTCTTCTTCTTCTTTTTTTTTCTCATCACTCCATGAAGAGTTATCGGAACGGTGCTCCGAAGAACACTTTATTAGTTCTCTTCAGAACTGTCGGCCTGGGTATCTGCAAATGGTTTTCCTATCCATTATAATGTTGTCAGTCCATCGTTTTTGTTTGTCCTCCCCTCCGTCTCCTCCTCGTTCCCTTATGAATTGTTTTAGTAGGGCCATCGGATCATATAAGGTGACCAAACCAACAGTTTCTTTCGTCAGTTGATGTTAGCAGACATTCATACGATCCGATGTGCTGCTTAATGATTTGGTGCCCCTGTTCTTTTGTAATATCTGTATGGATCCGGTCAGAACAACAAAATCGACATCAGCTTTGTCCAGACTGAACCTGTATGGAGGGACAGTAGCATTGCTATTAAACACAAGATCAAGATCAGGCTCCTTCGTGCACTGGTCTATTCCACCTCTCTGTATGCACGTGAAACAAGGACCATCACAGCGAATCTGGAAAGAAGAATCCAAGCCCGGGAAATGATAGGTTATCGAAAGATACAAGATATCGTTTACCTGTAGTCCACAAATGTACCGGGTGCTTGATTCCCACTCAGGATATTCCCGTTCCCTAGTAGGGTGACTTTTGCTCTGCTGTCGTCCTTGTTATTGAGCTGTTTGATGAGTCTCCATATATTTTGGTTGTCTTTTTTGCAAGGTTCAAGAAAGCAGCGCACTGCCTGCAACTTCTGCATTTGCTGGTAGCCTCTGTCTGTAGAATACGGCTTTAGCTTTCTGGAGCTCGTGTTATCTTCAGCAGACCGGGATCTTCTGTTGTTTTCCCAGTTTCAGACAATCCAAGCAGAAGAGTCTGAAGTTCAACCTGGCACCTATTGGTATGGGTTTCAGGGGCTGCGTTTAAAGAGCACCCGTTGTAGCCATTCTCAACTTTAAAAAAATTGTATCAGCTATATATATTTTTGTTTTTTTGTGAAGATGCTGGTTTAGTGATTGAAGACATTTTAGTTTAACTTCTTTTTGAAAGAAAGTGGCTTCTGTGCAGGTATTATGATTGACATATAGGAAAACAGGCTGTTGGTCACTGCCAACCAGCTGTTCTTCAAGTCCACGCTAGACTTTTTCTGGATGGCTTCAGTGCCGCACGCCAGGCCAGGAGCAGATGTAGGATGTCATCTTCTGGACTGGACTGTGGAACTGTAAAGGGACTGAGGATCAGATGATCGTCAACTCGCCAAGTCTCTGACCTGTCTGGAGATCCTCAATGGGCAAACGCCACTCTCTGCCGAATGGGGTCATTGTGTTGCTATAATGATATGGGAACATGACACTGTGGTTTGTTAGCAGGTGCCCCCTGGTCTGGTACCTCTGTCTTCAGCGAACGGCCCCCAAACCAGACCCGTGATTGCCGGGAAGGGGTGGGGGATGGATAACGTAGTTTTTTTTTCAGAGAGTTCCACCCCGGAACTACAGCTTATAGCGCGGCTTATAATTGCATGATGAACCTGTCATAAAGTCACATGGGGATTGGAATGAGGACAATCGTACCACCTGCTGGCTCGCTCAGTCTGATAGGAACACTGTCAGTTAGTGTGGGACAGACAATTCGTCCATGCCTGCCTTGTTTCGTTGCTGACCTTCACATCTAGAGGCCATATTGCTATCCACCGCTGGATTGGCTGGCTAGAGGTTGGCCACCTCAATACTGAAGTTTGAGGAAGTCAGGTCCCAAAGAGTAGGGTAGTTACAGAGCGATTTCCTCGTTGTCTGATGCTGGCAAACTATTTTGCGTTATCTTGAAACGCCTGATAAACTCAATCTCTGAACAGAACAGACACTGTCAGATGCTGGATATGGTTTTAGACCATGTCACAACAATATAGATGTGGTTTTTACCGTGAGACAAGTCCGTGAACAATTGCACTGAGCGGAAGATGAGCCTTTAATCGGCCTCGTTCGACCTCACTAAGGCATTTGATATGGCCAGCAAGGTTGTGCCTTGGGGGATAGGGGGTTGGGAGGGTATCCTCACAAAACTCGGCTGTCCCAGAAAATTTCTCCAACTCACTGGCCAATTCTATGATCGCATGGTGACTTTGTCTTCTCCTGAGGTGACATCTATACTGTCGGCATCTCAAGCAGGGGTGAAGCAAGGTTGCATCTTGACTCCTTTGCTCTCTTCGACCTTTTTCTTTCACGTGAGAAAACTGGCAAAGATCTCTCTTCCGACGAAACAAACCTCCAGACCGACACAAGCTATCTCTAAAGATTTGAAATTTACCATTGTGTATTTCCTGGATAGGTAAGCCTGGATTGAAGTTGAGATGTGTGTGTGTGTGTGTGTGGGGGGGGGGGGGGGGGGGGGGGGGGGGGGGGGGGGGGGGGGGGTACATTCACACTGAGATTTTGCACACCTTACAGCATACATTTATAATGTTTCGGCATGTAACGTTTTGTCTTTCTGTGCTATATAAGTGGCTGGATAAATGCAACTGCAGTTTTAGTCGTGATGTTATTACACTAAATGTGTGACTGGGGGGAAATGATCTTGTCGTTTCAGCTGCTTCGTTTCTGTATCAAGTGAGCGACTGAAACAGTGTTACTGGCGTAACAATCGTCATGTTAATGCACTAAATGGACGAACGGACATATTGTCTCCTATAGTTTCAGTCGCTGTCTCTGATCGGGATCTACGTGGCCTTCCTCAACACGTCCAACTGTCTGACCCTGCTGATATCTCTGGAACGATGCTTCTGTGTCGTCTGGCCCCTCAAAGTGAAGACCATCATTTCTGACAGGTAGTGTGTGTGTGTGTGTGTGTGTGTGTGTGTGTGTGTGTGTGTGTGTGTGTGTGTGTGTGTGTGAGCGCGCGCGCGCGCGCGCGTGTGCGTGCGTGCGTTCCAGTTTGTCAAGAGTAGAAAACTTTATGATTTGACCGTATTTACATACATTACCTTTATTTATTAATCTATTTCCCTCTCTAGTTGCAACAAATCCGCCTGAAACCACCACGAAAAACTCTCACCACAACTTTTTTTTTTTCAAGTGAAAGGAATCCATCACAACATTCAGACACTAGTTAGCTAGACCTCATGTCCTCAAAAGAATTGACACTTCAACTTTCTGTTCGTATTTCCCCCTATTTGTGTTGTGTACCAGTGCATCACATTCTACATTGATTTAAGCAGACGCGTACGTAAACGTAATGAAATATTCACTTTTTTTTCGATTTTTCACAATGTTGATTATGTACCCTAGTAGGAAGAAACCCAAAGGAAAGCTACACAGCAAAATAGATCGTCAAAGAAGCCCTTCTCATACAAGCGTTTCGGCCTTTGTAATTTCACCTCCCCTCTTGGAGCGATCATAGTTTTAAACTGGAACTGCGTGGCTGAGTGCTGTTACGGCACAAAACATCACCTGGTCATAATTTGTACTAACGTTGCGGTACAAAAGTCACCCAAGGTACAAAATGTTATCCATGATACCGAGTTGACATTTGTACTATGTCACATATTTGTAACCACTATTGAACCAATTGTCACTACATATTAATGTATGGATTTGCCGGGTTGGGTTTGACCAGTCACTGTTTATTTTTAAATACGGGTATACAAACAATACCTGCATTTGGTAGTTCCGACGGTGGTAGCAATGCCCTTCTGATGATTGTGATAATGGTATCGCCGGTGATGACATATGAAAAATAAGTAAGGTATCTAACACATTAACAAAATCTTGTAACCAAGGTACCATCAACATGCTTCAAACTGCTTCTATCTCTCATGCACTCAGATTCTCTCACTGATTTTAAGATAGTCTAAAAACACCTCTCTTTCGTAATAAATAGTACATGTTAGGCTTACATGAATTATAGAGTATGTACAGAAGGTACTGTTTGTGTGTTATGTGTATGCCACTGTCACACTGAGCACAAATGCATGCACGCACTCAGCTCAGCATTTACTCCGTGCACACGCAGTCGCTCCAAACAACCAGAAGGTGCACTATGATAATCCTTCTTCTCTCCCCTCCCCCAGTGGAGAAAAAACAATGTATACACTTTCCAAAGAAGAATCAAAGATGGCTTAAAATACAGGAACAATACCTGAGTTTCGACCCAGGAGGACAATCAAAAATCAGAATGGGTCAACATGACAAACGCTTTCAAAGTTCTCTCACGACTGCCGCAGTCGTTGTCCTCTTCTACTAGGTTCTCCAACTCTGGAGTCAATTAGGTGCTGCCACAGCACTGGAGCCCAAATACTTGTGCGACTGCCACAGTCGCCTATCCCATTACTGGTGCTGCCACAGCACCGGGAAGGGCTGAAACACGAATGAAGTCCGTGTAAGTAATCTATTTCAAAATCTGAATGATGATAAATTCTTTTTCCCTTTTTCTTAACTCTCTCTCTTTTCTCTCCCCATCTGTCTATACCCTCACCTGGTAATGGTAGATTACAGGTGAATTTCGTTCTGCAGTTCCAAACAACCTGTCTGGTCAGTGTCCCCAAGCCATCTCCTTCCTATACTTTATTTTTTTTCCTTTCCTGCGCTCTTCCTGAGTACATATTCAGTGAGTACTCATCTAACTCTACGCATTACCAGCCCTTGGTTACTTGACCAATGGACAACGTCCGTCCATTTTCCCGAGTGATTCAACCAATAAGCACCCTACGTCTATTTTACTGATCGGTGTTCATAGCCATCAGCGACACCGACCACACTGGTCAGGCCACGTAAATTGTCCTTTCTTTTACCTTTCCTTTTCCCTACCTAGGGAATAAAGTATCGGACAATGTATATTTACTTTGAAGACAACCGTGGGTAGGCGTCTAGAATGTGCTCTTAAAAAGTGTTTACAACGTTCACAAACAGCAGTTATAGTAGGCCTAATGGCAGTCATAGTGATAGTCATAATATCAGTGGTAATAGTGCAAGGAGGTGAGAAGCAGCAGCAGCAGCAGCAGCAGCAGAAGTAGAGATAGTAATAGTGGAAGTAGCAATAGTAGTTGTGGTACCAGGATAGAAGTAGTAGTAGTATTTTGTAGCAGCAGCAGTATTAGTAACAGCAGTTGCAACAACAGTAGCATCAGTAGCGCTAGCACTACTAGTATCAGTCTTTGTCATAGTAATAGTAGTTGCACTGTTGAAAAGACGACGACTTCCTCGACTAAGGACGACGACAACGATGTTGATGATTATTTCGATGATGATAATGTTCATAGTGAAGACATTGTATGACATTACTTTAAGCCTTTGGGCCATTTTCGTCCACCAAAAACACACGTTTCTCACCCACTCATTCAGTATTGTCACCAGTAGTGGCACAGTGACAGTATCAGTACCAAAGTTGATGACAAGTCACAAGGGACCATCGGTCTTAGTGCGAGCCCATCCTTCAGAGGCCACGTTGGGCAGCTCTAACCCCCCCCCCCCCCTTTCCCTGCACTATCCAAGTGATAACTACAGCTCTGACCCCCCACTGCATTATCCAAGTGATAACTACAGTTCTAACCCACCACTGCACTATCCAAGTGATAACTACAGTTCTAACCCCCCACTGCACTATCCAAGTGATAACTTCAGCTCTAACCCCCCACTGCACTATCCAAGTGATGACTACAGCTCTAACCCACCACAGCACTATCCAAGTGATGACTACAGCTCTAACCCCCCCACTGCACTATCCAAGTGGTAACTACAGCTCTAACCCCCCACTGCACTATCCAAGTGATAACTACAGCTCTAACCCCCCACTGCACTATCCAAGTGATAACTTCAGCTCTAACCCCCCACTGCACTATCCAAGTGATAACTACAGCTCTAACCCCCCACTGCACTATCCAGTGATAACTACTGTTCTAACCCCCCACTGCACTATCCAAGTGATAACTACAGCTCTCACCCCCCACTGCACTATCCAAGTGATGACTACAGCTCTAACCCACCACTGCACTATCCAAGTGATGACTACAGCTCTAACCCACCACTGCACAATCCAAGGGATAACTACAATCCGACTGATAACTACAGTTCTGACCCCCGATGCACAATCCAAGTGATAATTACAATCCAAGTAATAACTACAATCCAAGTGATAACTGCAGCTCTAACCCCCACAGTACAATCCAATGAATAACTATAGTCCAAGTAATAACTGCAGCTCTAACCCCCACAACATAATTCAAGTGATAACTACAGCTCTGACCCCCGATGGCCAATCCAAGTGATAACTACAATCCAAGTGATAACTACAGCTCTAATTCCCCGCTGCACAATCCAAGTGATAACAATACAAGTGATATCCAGTGGATAACTACAGCTCTAATTCCCCGCTGCACAATCCAAGTGATAACTACAATCCAAGTGATAACTACAATCCAAGTGATAACTACAGCTCTAATCCCCCGCTGCACAATCCAAGTGATAACTACAATACAAGTGATAACTACAATTCTAATCCCCCGCTGCACAATCCAAGTGATAACTACAATCCAAGTGATAACTACAGCTCTAACCCCACTGCACAGTCTAAATGATAACTACAATCCAGGTGATAACTACAGCTCTAAACTCCCGCTGCACAATCCAAGTGATAACTACAGCTCTAACCCCACTGCACAGTCTAAGTGATAACTACAATCCAGGTGATAACTACAGCTCTAACTCCCGCTGAAAATCCAAGCTCTAAACCCCCATTGCACAATCCAAGAGATAACTGCAATCTAAGTGATAACTGCAATCCAAGTGATAACTGCAATCCAAGTGATAACTGCAATACTATTCCCCGCTGCACAATCTACATGATGCCTACCATTTACGGGGACGAGTGGTCCTTGAGACACACCGATATGAGCCTATGCTAACATCACAATACTTTCGGCCACACATTATTTTATAGTTGATTTTTTAGCTAAACCAAGTCTGCCGTTTATCATCCTTAAGACATTCTCATCTCCACTCCACTTTATACACCTAGGTCAACTAACACTGTTGAGAAGTCGCACCCAGCCAAAAGAGATATGCTCACAAATAGCGACAATTTGTTCCACAATCAACAAGAGTATGTGACCTGTCAGTGCGAAATATTACCGACGAAGACATTTGTACGGGGTGACATTTTGCACAGCGAGTGACATTTTGTACCATGGGTGACATGTACCAGGATGACATTTTGTACTGGGGGTGACAATTTGTACCGGGAAAGACATTTTGTACCAGGGTGA
Source organism: Conus betulinus (assembly GCA_016801955.1). Taxonomy (NCBI): domain Eukaryota; kingdom Metazoa; phylum Mollusca; class Gastropoda; order Neogastropoda; family Conidae; genus Conus; species Conus betulinus. Next base: position 18,682 of record JADBJO010018468.1, on the reverse strand, counting down.
CATTGACATTTTATAACGTGAGTGACACTTTGCACCGAAGTGGTATTCTGTACAACAATAGGCATCTCCAAGCAGAGTCCGTAGTCAGAATCTTATTCAACAGCTATCGGGCACTTTAAAAAACTGAAAAAAATCAAGACTTTCCAGTATGTCATATGTGCTTTGCATGGGAATTAATGAGATACTGAATAGATTCTGGATTGTAAAGTGCATTTATTTCCGTATCCCAACTTTTTTCCTTGACAACTAGAAAAATTATATTATGGCCAAGGGTGAAGGGGGTTGCTATGACGAGTTTATGCTTTTACAGCAAAAACTGAGCACATCTCTGTCTCGGTTATTTATGGTGAAATAATGTCATTGCATTGTAAGACACACACGCAGACTACACGAACAATACAGCATTTTTTTTTTTTTTGTTTGTTTATCTGCACATTTGCTTTACATTAAATTCATTTTTGACCAGCTATTTTCATTTAATTTCATTTTTTTCTAAAACATTTGTCTGTTCATCTTGTTAGCTTTATTTACTCACGGAAAGAAATCATAAAAAATCTACATCGTAATACAATGATAGAATTAGGGGCGAAGAATCAAGGTTTAACACATGAGTCACGCTATGCAGATTTTTCTCAGAAAGGGACTTCTAGGATGGAAACGATGGCATTGAAGGGAACTGAGACTTCAACGATGTCAGGAGAATGTGGAGGAATAACAATTTGCCCAGCTGAATGCCAGGTCACAGAACAGAACAGAACATTAAGCACAGAAAATCAGGTTGTAAGGACGTTATACAATGCCTCTTGGTCTAATGCTGAGGTGGAATTTCACTGGGTGACAATATAATCGATTCTAAAGAAGTGCGCGCACGTATAGAGTGAGGCTGGAGGTGTGTCTTGCTTGCTCTGACTTTGAATCAATATTAAGATCAATGAGAGGAAAAGAAAGAGGGAAAGGAATAAGAGAGAGAGAGAGAGAGAGAGAGAGAGAGAGAGAGAGAGAGAGAGACAGACAGACAGACAGACAGACAGACAGACAGACAGACAGACAGACGGAACGAGAGAGAGAGAGAGAGAGAGAGAGAGAGAGAGAGAGAGAGAGAGAGAGAGAGAGAGAGAGAGAGAGAGAGAGAGAAAGAAGAGAGAGAGAGAGAGAGAGAGAGAGAGAGAGAGAGAGAGAGAGAGAGAGAGAGAGAGAGAGAGAGAGAGATATATATATACAGTGTGCTGTTCTTTCAGCATGAAGAGCTAAAACATGATCTGTGAGAAACTGACAAAGATTAGCCTACCTGCCCGAAGTGTTAGAAATAGATTGAGGTCAGCGCGAAGGTAAACAAGCACTTTGAGTGTGACGTCCTGGAGGGGGAGCCCGATAGACAACATCAGACAGATAAGATGGAATATTCAAGATGCACTCGACATGTACCCTCTTGGGGAATACAACGCAGTCTGGAAAAATCATTCTCACTCTGCGTAGATTGCTCTCTCTCTCTCTCTCTCTCTCTCTCTCTCTCTCTCTCTCTCTCTCTCTCTCTCTCTCTCTGAGCACTAGACCAGCAGCATCATTTCGATTTCTTCAGAGTTGTCAGGAAGATCAGCGAGAAGAAGAGAGTGACAGCAACAGAGTGACAGGTTAATGAGAGGACAAGGTACAGACAATATGTTTCTTGCCTCAGTTGAGATACGTGGGCGGATTTTTAACCGTCTTTCTGTACTGAAAATATACTCTCAAAACTTTATACAAATGGTTATATATATTTCTGAGTCAATGACTAATCCATAAAAAGATGCTCATAAAATTTTAACTGCTTCATGAAATTTATTTGATATGCAATCCGTTTTACTTCAGCTGTGTGATGTCATTATTTTATTTTATTTTCTTACCATCAATCAGTATGTAGTATTTATCCAGTGTGCAAGCTCAGGTATAGCTGCACTAATTTCATAACGTGTAACAGCAAAGTTTTCATCGAGCGAAAAGACAGAGCTGAGAAATTGTAATGTGAATCAAACTCAGCGCTGAAAATGCAATGCGGTTTGCATACGACGTAAACGGCGTAGCTCCGTGCACTGAGCCTTGATATACCTTCTTCAGTCCTGATTGCATCGACTGTATCTAAACCGACAGTTTTGTAGTTGAACTGTCGCTCTTGATATAGAGTCAAGACTCCTGAGGATCCTGAGGATCAACATGTGGTATGTGGTTCCTGCAACAGATGACTTACAACTCGCTCTAAAGCATTTCAACAAAGTGATGCTTGCAATACGCTGATGAAAATGAGTGAAAACAGTTGCTTTGTTTCTGATCTGAAAAAGAACATGAATTAACAGTTATGTGGCTGGAATGGCAACTTCAAAACTAGAGAAAGAGATTTAAGCTGATCAGGTTTGGCATTTGAAGTATGTCGTTGACTGAAGCATGATTAAGAGTTTGTAGGATAATCACAGAACTAAGGGATGAGACGTACTTATAGTATCTATTATGATGAAAATTTTATTATGTTGCTTTGTGGAAGAGCCCGTGGTCAAGAGGTTAGCTCGTGTGTAGGCCCAATTGACGGCCCCTGATGCAGTTCAGGGGAGGTCAAGGCGACAGAAGGAAAGGTATGGGCTCCGCCTTTCGTAGTACTGTGCCCCCTGATGGTTCACTGCGCTGACGGCCACTAAGTTATAAGACTTCGATCCTTTGAAAACCTGTGTTATTAACTATCTGAAGCTCATGCGTTCAATCTAAGCAGAAACTATCAGGAAACTACGAGCATTATCTTCTGTGATGCCATATTCTGATGATCGTAATATTCACTGTTTCGCTCTTCGTCGACCGCAGTAAAGACACCTTGATGACACCGACAGTATAGCGGAGACTTTCCAAGGAGTCTGAAATCTTCTGCTGTACTGTTGTCTCTGTGGAGCGGCCTGACGACCCACTGGTCATGGACTACGCATTAGTCTTGCAGGACTCGCTCTACCGTTACTAGAACTGCCACTTTTCCCACGTCCTCCCCTCGTCGACTCCTACAGATAAATACCGGTGCTTCTAATGTGAAATGAAACTGTAATCCCCAGTGGCAGTTCCTCAGTGACACGTTAACCCTCCTTTCTTTCTTTCTCATTACTTTTTTGCTGTCCTATCTTCGGTGGCCATTTCAGTGGCATTACACCCACGCCGCTCATTTCGACCCCTCGTCTGCGGCCATAGCGTGGCTCGTCCCGCCACAATCCCAGCACCGGCAGTCCACAAAGAATAGTCAGTGTCAGCCGGTTTTGCAGCAATATAGCTAAGTCGCAATGTAAAACAAAACGAAACAAAAAGAGATTTGGGTCGAAAATCCAGCTAGCAGTTGGGCCTTAATGGAATGCCCTATGCTATCTGCGCCCTATGTTTAACTCAGCACAGGCTTCCAAGGGTGGTACAAGACCGCTCTCCGATGGCTGGTTCGCCAGTTGAAGACAACACTTTTTGCGGTTCCAGAGATACCTTCGAGTGTTTCATTTTCTTTTTTCTTTTGCTTGCTTCTGAGAGTGCTGGCAAGAACTCAAGTCATTTTACTAGCAAATTCCAGCAGGCGTAGTCCCCTATCAGTGCCGGTCTAATTACAGTAGGCGCCACAGAATTTCCTCCTGTATGCTTGGACATCTATTTCACCCCTGGCTTTCCAGTCATTTGAACAAAGAGAATGCTTTTATCAACCTTGTTGATGGCTGTTCAAAGCTGAGAGTCAAATTCTTCAGTCTTGTCATCATCATGGTCTGATGTGAGAGTCTGTTTTACACTACCATGACGCTGAGTGGTTTTGCTCACACGCAAATGGTCATGATCCCGCTGGAAGCAAAGCAGCATTCCGGTGCGGGGTTTCAAAGGTTTTTGTTATAACAGAATCGCATTCCATGGACATGTTTGTCTTCTTCTCATCTATAGTACAGGACACTCTCCTTTCTCCCTCCATATTTTCCCGTCGTTTTTCTATCTGATTTCGCAAAGGCTGAGACTGTGCTGTGAGTATCTGTCCATCACATGAGTCAATTCAGGTGGCCAATATGATGATGTTCTTTCCATGGAAATTTTGAAATTTGGCACTGTAGCACACTTTTCGTACCCATCTTAGAGAAGTCGACAAAGAGCGCGGTCTTTGTTCATCCGGGCTACGACTAATCCGGTATCTGTATTTCCGGAAGGCACAGGACGAATTCACCCCACTACAGCCGCTGGAAGAAAACCACGAAGTGCTGACAAATAATTTCAACCAAGTGATGACTGAAACGGCAACAGAAGTCCTGGGAACAAGTCGATGGAAATCGAAGCCATAGACAACAGCAAGATCTTGGAGTTATGGGACAGTAGAAGGAGATTAAAACCGTTCAAGAAGACTAAAGAGAGTCGGAGGGTGGAGGGAGGGGGGCAGAGAATAACAAATGCAGTGGAAAGCTGGATTGAACAATAGTGTAAGGACACTGAGAAGTATGGCAACGCTGCAGAGACATTATAAGAATATTGACGACATAGTTAAACAGAAGCAAAGAAAAATCAAAACTGCTCATGAGAAAGACGGCGAACATCTCACAAAGAAGCAGTGCATCATAAAATGGTGGACTGAATACGACTGTGAAACTCTACAACAAACAGAACAAAGGAGATCCAAGTGTGCTAACAGTACAGGATTAATCAAATGAGAATAACTTTCGGAATACCAAGGGAAATAATCGTAGCAGCAGTGAAATCGCTGAACTGTGGAAAGGCTACAGGCATCCACAGCATTCCCGGAAAACTCTTTAAACAGCAGAGAAGCAGTAATTAATGTTTTAACTGCTATCTGTGACAGAATCTGGCATATTCTCGAGTGGCCCGCGCAACTTATTCCATCATTAATCGTCACACTACCGATGACAGAAAATCCCCCAACACTGCCGGAATTATCCCACTATCATTTTCATCAGTTATGGAAGCAAGGTAAGCAAGGTGTAAGAGCATTCTGAACAGATTACAGCCGCAAGCAGATGCCATTATTGCTGAAGAACGTGCTGAATTCTGTAGAGACAGATCTACAGCTGGACAGATTTTTTCCCCGCGTACCCTTTGCGAAAAGTATTTCCAGCACTAAAGGACATTCTACCACGTCTTTATAGACTTCAACAAAGCGTTTGATAGAGTCTAGGAGTATGGCAGGAGACACTGCGGGAAACGATGAAAAACTGATATGGGTAAAAGATGAGCAATGTAATCGGTCAAAATAATGAACCACAAAGCAACCTTTGCATTACTCATACAGGGTTGTACTGGAGAGTGATTCCATAATTCCATTGGAGTTACTCAGGGCTGCCTTTTATCCACCTTCTTTACGTATTCTTGGAGCGCATCATGACGGATGTAATTCATGATCGTGTCAATACATTCAACAATGGGAGAAAAAATCATCACGAATCTTCGCTTTGCAGATGGCATCGATAGTCTGACAGGCAGTAGATAAGAACTCACCACGCTTGTTGAAATACTAGAGGAAACATCAACAAGATATGACATGGAAATTAGCTGCGAGGAGACCATGCTGATGGCCGGCCACAATATCACCGTCAACACTGATGTAACTGCTTATGGACAAAAGCTAGGAACTTTTAAAATTTCACTTACCCGGGATGCAGTAACAAAGAGGGATCCAAGCCAGGAATTCTGTCAAGGGCAGCAAAGACATCAGTACTGCCCAGACTAATACCTGTATGGAAGGACAGTAATAACACAAAATCAGGCTCCTCTGTGCACTGGCATATTCCATCTTCCTGTATGCATGCCAGTCACAGACCCTCACAGCGGACCTGGAATAAGGATATAGGTCAAGGATATGAAGTGTTACAGTAAAGTATTAACCATCATATACACTGATTATATCACCAATAAACAAGTAAAACCATCAAACAGTGCATCGGACAGTATGAAGATCTACAGATATTGCGTCAGAGTTGTAAACTATATTGGTACTGCCATTAGAAAGATCCAAAGGCCTTGCTAAAACAATCCTCCCAGGGAACCGTTTAAGGAGGGGTAAACAGGAAAAAGCGATGGACTGATAACATTGCAGAATGGACAGGGAAAACGTACAGAGAGCGAGACTCTGGCACACAGCCAACAGAAGTGGAGGAAACTGGTAAACTGTTCTTTAGAGTGGTACCCAGATGACTCCCCAGGGGTTC
>JADBJO010018468.1:0-7500 GCA_016801955.1 Conus betulinus | reverse complement strand
GAGACAAAAAAATCTCGACTTTTCTTCTGTATTAACAGAAATGTGAACACTCACTGTTTTCGTTTTGTTTTGTTTTGTTTTGTATTGGGGAGAAAGGGTGAGGAGGAGGCCAGTGATGAATACAGTATGGTGAAGGGAATAAGGAGGGCATTTTTGTTCTGGTTCGGGCCAAAGTACATCTTGCCCACAATGTGTACAGGTATACAAATGCTTGAACCCAAAATTACCGAGGGTCTAAATTGTCAATGGTTGGCTTGAAAATGTCGTTTGGATTGCTTTCAATTTCCTGAGTCTTTTAACACTCTCTTTAGTTCTGCCCTACGAAATCCTAGTATAAGAGTCAATAATCAAGGGGGAAAAAAAAACAACAGAACTTTGAAGTGTCAGGGGAAAATGCTCATCCACGACCATACACACAGACAGACACAGACAACCAACCACAGACACAGACAGATGCAGAGAGATAGCAGACAGACAGACAGACGGACGGACGGACGGACACACACACACACACACACACACACACACACACACACACACACACACACACACACACATCATGAACATACAATACGCATGATGTTATGAAAGAATATCGTATACGACCATCAGGAATGCAATGACCGGGATTTTTTTTTTCTGGTATCAAACCATGTGAAATACCCATTTCCAGCACCATTTTCATACCTGGGTGCAGAATGATTTAGAGGTGTAAAAAAGCCGGCGTAGTGTAAACCACACCTCGGGCACACTAGCTGACACGAACTATTTTCATACCCAGCAATGGCATGTGTGGAATGTTATCTAAGGCTACACGAAGTGCACACCGTTATCAGATACATCAGACAAACTGCTGTACGTTGTCAGCTTAGACGTCGGCTGTACTGCCATCAACGAAGTCCAAATAAACTATGAAACTCTTCTAGTCACAAAAAAGTTGTAATAGGTCAAAGACTGGTCAGCAGGAAGTGGGAAGCCTGCATGACTCATGTGTGATAGTACACATCACGCAAGTGCGAAGAAACACGTTTTTTCCCCACAATCACAGATCTGTACAAAAATGACATGAATGCATCGTACATTTTTCTTTGTCGTCAAATCAAAATACAGCAGGGGCTAGATCTGTTGTGCTGTTGCAAGAAGAAAGATTTAGGCTATATTTGCTGCTTTGTTATAAATGTATCTATAAGTGGTTTAATTTAGTTCCATACCTCTCTCTCTCTCTCTCTCTCTCTCTCTCTCTCTCTCTCTCTCTCTCTCTCTCTCTGTGTGTGTGTCTGTTGTCTGTCTCAATGTCTGTCTGTCCGTCTGTGTGCCTGTCTGCCTGCCTCACTCTCTCTTCCCCACATATCTACATCTGTATTTATACCTGTCTGTCCATCTCTCCCTCTCTTTTCTGTCTGTCTGTCTGTCTGTCTGTCTGTCTGTCAGTCTCTCTATCTATCTATCTATCTATCTATCTATCTATCTATCTATCTATCTATCTATCTATCTATCTATCTCGTGTCGCTGTGTACATTTCCAAGACGCACTGCACATATATTTTAACATCCTGAGTTTGCATTTCTTCCACACCCTGCATACACGTTTCTTCCACACCCTGTGTATACATTTCTTCCACATCCGGCATACACTTTTCTTCCACACGCTGTGTATCATTTCTTCCACATCCTGTGTATACATTTCTTCCACACATTGTGTATAAATTTCTTCCATTGTGTATAAATTTCTTCCACATCCTGTGTATACATTTCTTCCACATCCTGTGCATACATTTCTTCCACATCCTGTGTATACATTTCTTCCGCATCTTGTGTATACATTTCTTCCTCATCCTGTACATACATTTCTTCCACATCCTTTGTATACATTTCTTCCACGTCCTGTGTATACATTTCTTCCACACGTTGTGTAACATTTCTTCCACATCCTGTGTAGACATTCTTCCAGACATTGTGCATACATTTTTTCACATCCTGTGCATACATTTCTTCCACATTCTGAGTATACATTTCTTCCACATTCTGTATATGCATTTCTTCCACATCCTCAGTATACATTTCTTTCACATCCTCAGTATACATTTCTTCTACACCCTGTGTATACATTTCTTCCACGTCCTGAGTATACATTTCTTCCACACATTGTGAAACATTTCTTCCACATCCTGTGTAGACATTTCTTCCACACACATGTATATACAGTTCTTCCACATCCTGTGCATGCATTTCTTCCAAATCCTGTTTATATATATATTTCTTCCACACCCTGTGTATACATTTCTTCCACATCCTGAGAATACGTTTCTTATACAGCCTGTGTATGCATTTCTTCCACAGCCTGCGTAAACATTTCCTTTACAGCCTGTGTATATATTTACTTCACATCTTGTGTATACACATTTCTTCCACACCCTGTGTATACATTTCTTCCACCATGTATGTTTGCATTTCTGCTACAATGTATGTATGCATTTCTTCCACAATGTATGTATGCATTTCTTCTGCGCCCTGTGTATGCATTTCTTCCACAATGCATGTATGCATGCATTTCTTCCACAATGTATGTATGCATTTCTGCCACAATGTATGTATGCATTTCTGCCACGATGTATGTATGCATTTCTTCCACAATGTATGTATGCATTTCTTCTACACTTGGTGTATACATTTCTTCCACAATGTATGTATGCATTATTTCCACACCCTGTGTATACATTTCTCTCCACACCCTTTGTATGCCTTTCTTCTACACCCTGTATATACATATCTTCCACACCCTGTGTATGCATTTCTTCCACACCCTGTGTATGCATTTCATCCAACCCTGTGTATACATTACTTCCACAATGTATGCATACATTTCTTCCATACCCTGTGTATACATTTCATCCAACCCTGTGTATACATTACTTCCACAATGTATGTATGCATTTCTTCCACACCCTGTGTATACATTCTTCCACATCCTGATACATATACCTTTCTTCCACACCCTGTGTACACATTTCTTCCACACCCTGTGTATACATTTCTTCCACACCCTGTGTATACATTTCTTCCACACCCTGTATATACGTTTCTTCACACACCCTGTGTATACATTTCTTCCACACCCTGTGTATACATTTCTTCCACACCACCATGTGTATGCATTTCTACCACATCCTGTATATACATTTCATCCAACCCTGTGTATACATTTCTTCCACAACCTGTGTAAGCATTTCTTCCACACCCTGTGTATGCATTTCTTCCACATCCTGTGTATACATTTCACCCAACCCTGTGTATGCATTTCTTCCACATCCTGTGTATGCATTTCTTCCACACCCTGTGTATGTATTTCTTCCACATCCTGTGTATACATTTCTTCCACACCCTGTGAATACATTTCTTTCATGTCCTGAGAATACATTCTTTCACATCCTGTGTATGCATTTCTTCCACACTCTGTGTATACATTTCTTCCATACCCTGTGTATACATTTCTTCCACATCCTGAGAATAAATTTCTTCCACATCCTGTGTATACATTTCTTCCACATCCTGTGTATACATTTCTTCCACATCCTGTGTATGCATTTCTTCCACACTCTGTGTATACATTTCTTCCATACCCTGTGTATACATTTCTTCCACATCCTGAGAATAAATTTCTTCTCTACATCCTGTTTATACATTTCTTTCACATCCTGTATATACATTTCTTCCACACCCTGTAATATATATTTCTTCCACAACCTGTGTATACATTTCTTTCACATCCTGTGCATGCATTTTCTTCCACATCCTGTGTATGGATTTTTTCTACAGTCTGTGTATGGATTTCTTCCACATCCTGTGTATGGATTTCTTCTACAGCGTGTGTATGCATTTCTTCCACATCCTGTGTATGGATTTCTTCTACAGCCTGTGTATACATTTCTTCCGCACCCTGTGTATGGATTTCTTCTACAGCCTGTGTATTAATTTCTTCCACATCCTGTGTATGAATTTCTTCTACAGCCTGTGTATACATTTCTTCTGCATCCTGTATATGGATTTCTTCTACAGCCTGTGTATGCATTTCTTCCACATCCTGTGTATGGATTTCTTCTACAGCCTGGGTATGCATTTCTTCCACATCATGTGTATGGATTTCTTCTACAGCCTGTGTATGCATTTCTTCCGCACCCTGTTTATACGTTTCTTGCACACCCTGCGTACACATTTTTTTTTTTCCAGACAGTGTATACATTTCTTCCAGATCCTTTGTATGCATATCTTCAACACCCTGTGTATATAATGCTTCCAGACCTCTTCTATACATTTCATCCAGACAGAGTGTATACGTTTCTTCCAGACTCCGTGAATACATTTCTTCACAATCGCATGTATGATTTTCATTCCAGACCGTGTTGAGAAGTTACTTCCATGCTCAAAATTTTCTCGACGCTTTATTAGAAGCATAACGCGGCCATTGGCATTCTTCAGTCAGGACTAGGCAGCACACTGACACAGACCGTGTGTTCTTATGTTCTGTCTTTAAGTATGCCAGTGGTGCGATGCCACAAGAACCCTGCTGATAAAAAAGACGAGCAAACAAACAGAACAAGCTCTGAATGACCTGCCGACAAAAAGACACACACACACACACACACACACACACACACACACACACACACACACACACACACACACACTGTTTTGAAATATTTAACGGCCATATTGGGTTCCCCAGCTTTGTGCAACGTTACTGTGTGTGAACGGTGAGACTCCACCCAGTTGCCAGCGTCATGTTTAAAGCTGACACGCACCGTACCGTTATACTTTAGTGTCTTGAATGATTTGAAGAGGCTTGCCCCGTCGCATTTCGTTTGTGTTGTATCTAGATCAAAACGTGCTGAAACATTCAGCAAAAAAACGCACACACACACACACACACACACACACACACACACACACACACACACACACACACACACACACACACACACACACACACACACACACACACACACACACACACACACACGCACGTACGCACACGCACGCACGCACGCACGCACGCACACACACACACACACACACACACACACACAACACCACACACAAAGAAGCATACATACATACACACACACACATACACATATACACATATACATACATACATACATACATACACACACACACACACACACACACACACACACACACACACACACACACACACACACATACATACATACACATACATACAACACAATAGGAAAACAATGATGATGCTACAAAGAGCTAGTCATTTTGAAGAAGAACCTTTATTCCTTGTGTCTTTGTTGCCAGTTGGCTGGTGCGTCTGGCAACCGGAACCGTACACAAAAATCATCTACATTTCCTTTCTCAAAAGACAGAATCTGAACAACAAATAGATGAGCTGAAATTAAATGAAAACTTCAAACATAGCCAACTTAAAGTTCATAAATTGTTTGTAAACAAACAAACAAAATTCATTCCTATGTCCACGTGCTACAAAACATATCGGTGAGGCATATTTAGATTCCCCAGTCTCTGGTTCAGTTGAGAAACAATTAGTATTCCTTTTACTCTTTTTTTTTTCTAAGAAAGGAAAAGTGTTTCCTGTCAATAACGAAAACCATCTTGAAATAAAGTCCATCTGGATTTAGCCACTGATTTTGTTAACTAAGCAAAACTGACCACTGAGGTGATCTCAACACCAGACTTCACCACTTGACTATGTCACAAGTTTAAAGAAATGGAACCCGAAAATCAAGAGAAAATTCAAGTGTTACAAACAAACGAAACATTTGCCGAGGACATTATAATAGATCTTGAACTGAAGAAAATAAAATATATGTATAGTGATGAAAATGCCCTCCTTGCCAGTCTCAGTGGGTAAGAGATAAAACAAAACAAAAAAAAAAAGTGTAGTATGTGGAACTATTATTCTTACAATTAGAAACAGATCAAGTCTCTGAGTGCATCACGAGAAGCTTTGACTGTAGCGAGGCGTTGGTAGCCTTTGTCCGTCTGCATTCTGACGACTTCACCAGGGTTCAATGGTCTTAGATCCCTCGCAGTCTTGTCATGGGATTTCTTTTGTCGCTGACCAGCTTTCTTCAGCGGCAAGGACACCTTTGCTGTACTCAGCGGCTTGAGTTTGAGCAGCTTTGAAGAGGTCGGGAGTGTTGTGCGGGTCCTCCTGGACAGTAAACGTTGAGCAGGTGAGCCCATACCATCCCTGGGTGTGTTTCTTAGGTTGAGGAGGCCGAACATGACAGCAGTGGTGATCCGTCTTGCTTTTCCCCAATAGTTTTTTGCCTGCTTGACAGCATGTTCAGCCAGTCCACTGGATTTGGGGCAGTGGTAGTGTGAGTGAAGATCCACTGTCTGGCATTCTCGGCTGGTGAACTGTGTGCCGTTGTCAGTGGTGAGTTTTCTTTTTCTTTTCTTTCTTTCTTTCTTTTCTTTTTTCGTTTTTTTTTTTCTCTTTCTTTTTTTTTTTTTTTTTTTTTTTGAATGCCATGGGTGGCAATCAGTTTTTTTCATCTTAGTGATCACTGAACACAAAGACATGTTGGAGATTAGTTTTAAATTCAGCCAACTTAGTTTAAACTAGCCAGCGGAAGGAGCCCACTACTACCAAACACTGATGGTTGTCCCACTCAAAGATGTCTGCTGAGAGACTGGCCCAAGGAAGGTCAGGCATTGGATGATTATGAGTGGCTGTTTCTGCTGGTGATTTTTTTTAAAAACCCGTTACCAGCAGAACACCGAGAGACTGTATTCTCAATGTCCTGGCGCATGTTCGGCCTGAAGACAACATCACTACCCAGTTTCTTTGTGTGCTCTGGGCCCAAGTGGCCTTGATGAAGGATGGTGATATAGGTTGACTGCAGAGAGACTTGGGGACAAACTGCTCTTTGTCCTTTCAGTATAATGTCATTTTCAATTACCAGCTCCTCTCGGAATGGAAGAAAGGCTTGATTTCTTTTGGCACACCATGTGCATGGTTCTGGCCTATCTGTCTCTCATGACTTTCGCGAGTTTTCGCAAGGCAGGATCTACAAGTGTTTCCTGCTGAAGCTCAGTCATTTTCTGGAAGGGAAAATGGACAGGACTGCGTTGACATCGTAGTGGAAATCCGCCCTTCTGGAGTTTCATCAGGATATGCTCTTGAGAGTGTGTCTGCAAGGAACAGTTCTTTTCCCCTTTTATAGGACAAAACTCCAGGATGACATCTCTGTAGTTAGAGCAGCATCCTTTGTAGTCGTGCAGGGGGTAGCGTTGGAGAGGCTTCTTCACAACGGAGATCAAGGGTTTGTGATCAGTCTCAGTGTTACTCTCCGTCCATACACGTAGTCATGGATCTCCTTGTAAGCAAAGGACAGTGGCTCCTTCTCAATCTGAGCATACAGGATTTCAGCATCAGAAAGGGCTTCTTTCTTTTTGCGTAATCCTGCTGAAAAGATTTCGGACCGCCTCTTTAATCTGGATCGGA
>JADBJO010018467.1:0-35308 GCA_016801955.1 Conus betulinus | reverse complement strand
AGGATTCAGGCGTAAGTGGCCTCCGAGGACTCTCACGCTCCGTACGTAATCAGTGTTCCAGCTCGCGAGTTTTCAGCATCTACAAACCTGCTCGATACAATGTCACCGTGTTCATTGTCAGTTACGTCATCGCCGTCATCATGGACCGTCCATGACGGCATGATGTGTCATCGTCATTTACCTGTCATCCGCTACGGAAGCATGATTCAAAACACTGCAGGCAGCACAACAACAATAGCCGCGACCAGTTAGAAGGATGCTGCGTAGCAGCTTGATTAGCATCGGCATGAATGGCTTCTCAAAGCCAAAGTGGCAGTAGCATACAATAAAAAAAAACTTAGTAAATAAAATGTTAACGGTGGCAGCAACAACAACCCCAGTTGCCAGCAGCCGTAAATAACCAACAGCACAATGATACAAGCATCACCGGACATCGTTTAGTAAAACCCTATCGAGAGCAGCAGTATAAACAGCTACAGCTGGGGTAGAATAGGGTAGCATATAGTCAAGTCTTATTGGACATTATCAAAAACTTAGTTTGTTTATGCATATTGCTGCCAAATCCACAGAACAATGTTATCTTAACAGTTTTCAGACCATGTGCTTTGACTGTTTCGCAACACCCAAACGCGATTCAAGGAATACGTTGCAGTTTAAAGTGTCATAAGATGGTGTTGGTTTTGGGTAGTTACTCAATTTTACTAGGTTTTATCAAAGGTTCCAAAATTGTTCAGAATAAGGAAATTTAACAAATAGCGTCCAGAATGGATTTGAAAAAAAAAAAAAAAATCATAGCACACATTCTCCTAGGTTAGAAACAAACCCAGTTCTATGATGAACAAGAGATAGGTCAAAGTAAAAATGTAACTTTCTTTTTTGAAAAAGATGTATTTGTATTTTGCGACACATGAAGCACCCCATACAGAGTTTTGACAACAAACACAGAAATAGCAGCTAAACCTGTTTTCTTTTACCAAAATGATAGGCTGGGCTTTACAGTGTGAAACAACTAAAAAAAAAACTTTATGTAAATGATTTCTCTGAACAAAAACCATGGTTGACAAACATGAGAGAATTGCGAATATCATCAAAGTATTTCACACTGTTTTAAGTTGCCGTTTAAAAAGGAAAAACGGAATTTGAAAAACAAAACACAACAATGAAAAGAACTGAACAAAATTTACAACGGTTTGAAACAAAGGACAAGCATGTGTTTACAATCTACATTTGGAAGACATTTTTTAACAAAAAATTTTTTGATTAAAAGACTTAAGACAAAATGGTCCCAGCTAAGATTATACTGTGGGATTTGATATCAAACATTACGCTAAAAAAAAAAAATAAAATAAACGGACAATATTTCATCTTGCTTACACAGGTTAAACTCTATCACAATCCCTTAGAAGAGTAGGCCCGAGAGCCGATAATATGGATGAGACATACATGCTACCGTGCATCATGTGCGCTAATAAAAGTCTGCATAGAGGCCGAAGGGCCGCTGGGTAATGCAGCGATGATATCCCAAATGGAAGAAGAAGGAGGAGAAGGTGAAAAAGAAGGGGAGGAGAAGGAGAAGGAAAGAGGAGGAGGAGAACAAGGAGGAGGAGTGGAAGAAGAAGGAGGAGGAGGTGAATAAGAAGAGAGAGGAGAAAAAAGAGGAAGAGAAGACGGAGGGAAAGAAGAAGAAAAAGAGGAGGAGGAGGAGGAGAAGATCTCCCCCCAAGTCACCATCCTTATCACATACATTCACCTACCCCAATACCACCACACTCTCCGCAAATGGCCCTACCTCATAATAAGCCAGCACGCCGTCGGTGCCTGTGAAGGGGCCCGCGGGGGAGGGGGTCGTCTGGTCCACAGATCCCCGGGGTGGTGCTGCTTGGCCGACTTCAGGATCCCGTCGGTCCGTCCGTAGGTGGCCATCCCCAGGACCAGCTTCTCCGCGGGCGCCCCCTGGACTTCCCACTCCTCCACCAGCTTGTTCTGCAGCGGCGAGGATCTCCATCATCCATCATCATCGTCGTCGTCAAAATAAGACTGTGTGTTGTGTAAGCATGAATGTAGGCCCTTGTATGTGAGTGTGTACGTGTATGTATTTGTATAATGTGTCTAAACTGAACAATAAACATATCAATAATCTTAAATACAACAATTAGCGGGAAAAAAAACTAACATATAGCAAGAAAACACAAATCCTTCACTATCTTAAACAAAATGAGTTAGCTCAAAACTATCTAAACAAAATGAGTTAGCTCAAAACTATCTACCCCCCCCCCACCCCCCCCCCCCCTCCCCCTCTACACACACGCACACTCGCACACCTCTCTTTTTTGAGCGCTATGTTATTATGGATAGTTGTAATAGAAGGAAGAGAGTTGTTGTGGCAGAATTAGTAGTTGTTATAGTAGCAGCAGCAGTAGTAGTAGTAGTAGTAGTAGTAGCAGCAGCAGCGGCGGCGGCAGCAGCAGCAAGTAGTAGTAGCAGCAGCATCAGAGAGACAGTAGTAGTAGTAGTAGTAGTAGTAGTACCACTACTACTACTGCTATCATTAGTACGTTTGTTTGTGTGTTTTGAGAGAAACAGACAGACAGACAGAGGGAGGCACAGACAGACAGAGATAGTCAGACAGACAGAGGGGGAGACAGACAGACAGACACAGTCAGAAAAATAGACAGAGGGAGACACAGACAGAAAGGAAGACACATAGACTGACAGACAGAAACAGACGGGCGGACAGACAGACACAGACACACAGACAGACACGGACAGACAAAGAAAGAAACACTGACCATGCTGTACCGTCCCTGCTGCCATGTCCGGGCAAGACCTCCCCGGAGGGGACTCTGGTGGCCAAGGGTCACTGACCAGGGCCCCCCACAGGTCATAGGCCATCAGCAGAACGAAGTCCACGTAGCTGAGACGGTGACACGCATGACACACAAGACGCACGTGACATAAACAATCCCAGGAAAACGTGGTCTGTTTGTTGATTGTTGAGGTGTCTAACCCCCTACATGCTTTCAGTTTTTCGGCAGCTTATTTCCTTACCATGCCTTCAGAAACTTAGGTCTCTCGCTCTCAAAAAAGGGCATCTTAAATATAGTTTTATCGTTGTTGTCCTTTGGCTTTTTATGCTGGTTTGGAAATCTTAGCGTGAAAAAAAACCCATTTTAAACAGAGTGATTAATACATGTGGAAAGATTATTGGCAAAAAATCAAGAATAGCTAGATAGATCAATGTTTTGGAGGTCGAGTCACACAAAAAGCTGTGAACCTTGCTACCGACAGTTCTCATGTTTCTTTCAAAAAACTACAATGTTCTACCCTCTGGACGAAGATTCCAAATTCCAAAATTCAAGACAAATAGAAACCAAAAAGTTTTGTTCCATCAAATTCCTGAATCATAAGTAAACTTTCAATAACATCCGGTTTCAAAAAAAGCTTGTTTGTATATGTATGTGTGTGTATATTATTCTGTGTGTGCGAGTGGGTGGGTGGGGGTGGATGGGTGGGGTGTGATGATGTGATTTATGATTGTTGTTTTTATGGCCAACTCTCAATTTCTCTGTGGAGATGCTAAAGTGTTTCTTTGATTGACTTGACTTGACTTGACTTACCACATTTCATTTTCTTTTTAATTTTTGGCCCTTCGCTGGCTGCTTTGGAGTGCTGTTGGATTCTGTTTTTAAATTCCAGACTGTGGCGTATTTCCATTTGATGCCAAGGGAGCACCAGACACAATCAGCCGTGCCTTCCTGATGAGTCTGACCCAGCGGACGAAAGGTCTCGGAACAGGCGATATGAATGGATTTGTGCTATGAGATGGACTACAATGGTTTCCATATGCTACTAATGAAGGGGTTTAACATTTCATGATATATTTCCCTACATCTTTTTTTTCTGTCCCAACCTCTCTGCGCCACCTCAGAGGCAGTGCACCCACGCCGCTCATTCCGACACCCTGTCTACATGGATTTCCATTTCGGTCTGAGACTACATGACAGGGGCTATACTCTACGCTTCCTTTCATAAATATATATCCCGGCGTCAAACCCAGGCCCGAGAGATACACAGGCACCTGGCCAGTGTTGGTCAGGAAAATTTGAGCAACACTCTCAGAAAACGATCCATTAAGTGGATGAAACTCGACTGTGGTGGTCCCAGTCTTCCCATCTGAGTCCGCAGCAAAACTCAGCTCTGGGTAGGAGCCTGGTCGGGGCAGGAAAAACCCACATGACTCTGATGGGATTCGAACCCACGACCTCCCAGCCGGGAGTCCGCGACGCTAACCACTTCGTCACGGCGGCTGGTGTTTCCCCTAACATCTTGTTCTCCCTTTTTTCCTGCCCTTTCGTATTCGGATGCTCACTCGTAAAAAACTTCTTCAGCGCAAATAAATGAGCATTTTCACAATAAGCAGCCAGAATCATAGAGGCCCCCAAAGTTCAGCTCCATACAGTGGCGATGGGCTGTACCTGAGAGTCAAACAATTTCATGAATAGTTTCAAAGATGTGTTTTTCTAATTTTGATAGCTGTTTGCATACATGCAGGGTAATGCACGCTTGGGCTCTACTTGCACAGATCTTTACATGCAAAGTGAAGCTTATTTTGTTGGAAAAATATGTACCCAAATATTTTATATACGTTAACTACGCGCATCACCACTCCATTGTAAGTCCACTTTTCTCTCATTCCTAAATACCCACCCTTTCTAAACACACGATAATGTTGGTTTTTGACATGTTGACTTTTAATTGATGTTGAAGTTGCAGATCGGAACAAACTATTTAGTTGAGTTTTGCAAGCATATATAGCAGTTTCAGACATCAAAAACAACATCATCAGCCAAAAAAGAAGTATAAACAACTCTAGAATGTCACAGGTAAACTGTGCACCATGTTTTCCAGGTTTAACAACTTCTAAAGTCAACCTCATTAATGAAAAGAGAGAACAAAACAGGACTACACACATCCCCTTGTTTTACACCAGAGGTACATTGAATGTAATGAGTCATCGTACCTCCACACCGAACTTTAGCTTTTACATAGGAATACATGCTTATTATACACTTAAGCAGCTTACCATGAACGCCAGTTTTTAACAACACACAGAGAGAGAGGGAGAGAGCAGAGAGAGAGCCAACGTATCGAGCTCTCTCTCTCTCTCTCTCTCTCCTCTCTCTCTCTATATATATATATATATATATATATATATATATCTGCCCACTTTATCTATCTATCTGTCTATCTGTCTGTCTGTCTGTCTGAATGCTTGTATGTATGTATGTCTGTCTGCCTATCTAGCTAGCTATCTGTGTGCGTCTTTACGTATCTGTTTATATACTATCCATCTATCTAGCTACTTCACACTACCTTCCAACCAGTCCGTCTTATCTGTATCTATCTATTTCTGCCTATCTGTCTGTCTATCTACCTACCTACTACTATCTATCTGTCTATCTATCTATCTATCTTTACTATCTTTCTAATCTACTATCTATCTATCTATCTATCTATCTATCTATCTATCTATTCGTCTGTCTGTTTGACCAAACTGTCTATCTATGCATCTATAAGTCATGTGTCTGTCTGTCAGCCTGTTTGTCTGTCTACCCTATGACTGCCTGTCTGGTCTGTCTATTTCTATGTCTGCCTGTTTTTTTTTTTTTTTCGGTCTATCGAAGTGTTTTAGTCTCCATGAACTGTGGTGTTTTATTAAACTTCGGATAGTGCCATCAGCCATAGCATCAACCAGCACACAAAACCACAGTAGTGTCGTCCAGACTCACCGGACAATATCAGAAAAGGGCCATAATGGACTGCACGGTGAACGGATTGCCAGGCACAGCAATGGTCAGGTACAGTCTCTCTCGCCCCGAGAACACGGACTCGGTCAGAAAAACCATCGGACAGCAGCTGGACAGGCAAGATGACTGTTAGAAGTAGCCTTTAGAAAGTCAGGATGACCATCACTGTAGTTGTTAAGTAGCCTTTGGAAAAAGCAGGATTAGCATCATTCAAGGAAAAACGTTAGTCTCACACACACACAATAACAACAACAACAACGCGCGCGCGCGCGCCGCGCAGCACACACACACACACAACACACACACACACACACACCACACACACACGCACGCACGCACGCACGCATACACACACACACACACACACACACACACACACCACACACACACACACACACACACACACACACACAACACACACACCACACACACACACACGACACACCACGAACCTGAATGAACCGTTGATAATCACTCTTCGTGTTCTCGTTGGGAAATTCCCAGTCCACGTCCAGGCCATCGAATCCCCTCTGCCTGAGAAAGCTGATGGTGTTTTTGAACAAACCTCTCCGTCTTCCCTCCTGCTACAGGCCACGGCTTCGAAGGGCCCCCCGTGCCAAATCTGGCCCCTCCAACCGCCAGCAGCACCTTGAGTTCAGGGTTCTTGTCTTTGAGGGCGATCACCTGCTTATAGAGTTTGAGCCACAGAGGTGGTTTACGTACGCCTTTCAGTCTTTCTTAGTTTGCATGGATGTACTGATGCACGATTTTCAATTTATTCTGAAACGGTCGTTTGTCTGACAGATTGAAGCACCGAATGTCAGGTTGTTATGTCACGTACATTCAGAATAAAAATATGTACATTGCTGTGCTCTTAAAGGTGAGAAGGAGGAGGAGGAGGAGGAGGACGACGACGACGATGATGATGATGATGACTGATGATGATGATGTGATGGTGATTAGTGATAATGATGATAACGATGGACGATAATGATGATAATGATGATTGATAACGATGATGATGATTAGATGATGATGATGATGATGATACCAGCCACTTTTGGCGAATAACCTAAGTGGTTCGCGTCACGACTCAAAAGCCGGGAAGTCGCGTGTTTTGGTTCCCCTTAATTGAGGGATTTTTTCTGTCGTTAAGAAGAATGGTACACGCAAAGGTATGCAGGGAAGGTGGATCCAGACAAGTGCTGTCTTCAACTGCCGAAACGAAACCAGCTGGAAGCAATCCTGCACCACCCTTGGAAGCCTGCGCGTGTGTTCACATAGGGTGCAGGTTGTATGCACAGAAACATTCTATTAAGATCATCAGGGGACTACGATTAATTGCTCCCTGGCAGATTGCTATGGGTAATGGCCCCGCTGGACAAGTAGGTGACACACAGTACCTCCACGGGGGCGTTCCAATGGGTTTGTACCAGCCCATATTTCTGCAAGAGACCCACTGGCGCGAAAAAAAAGAAAAACGCCCGCGAGCAAATGCGAGCGTGGCATCACACAGCCTCATTCGTAGACTGTTTCCGCT
Source organism: Conus betulinus (assembly GCA_016801955.1). Taxonomy (NCBI): domain Eukaryota; kingdom Metazoa; phylum Mollusca; class Gastropoda; order Neogastropoda; family Conidae; genus Conus; species Conus betulinus. Next base: position 27,961 of record JADBJO010018467.1, on the reverse strand, counting down.
GAACGATGAAGACAGTCCAACTCCAGAACACGGCCAAGCTTTTTTTGCCATGAGAGGTTCTTACGTTGCACTCTGAAAGGCGAATCTGAGTTCTGTAACCGCTATCAAACAGGGGGGGGGGGGGGGGGGGGGGGGGGGGGAGGGGGGGAGGAAGGGGGGGGGGGAGGGGGGACGAGTTGGGCCCACGGAGGAAGAGGAGGGAAAGGGGGGGGGGGGGAAGGAAAGGGGGGAGGGAGAAAAAGGGAGGGGGGGGGGGGAGCGGGGGGGGGGGGGGGGGGGGGGGTGGGAGGAAGGGTGGAGGGGGAAGAGGAAGAAAGAGAGGGGGGGGAAAGGGGAAGAGGGGGGAAGGAAGTGGAGGGGCGGGGTGAGGGGGGGGGGGTGGGAAGGGGGGGGGGGGGAGGGGGAGTGGGGGGACGCGGGGAGGGGTTGGGGGGAAGGAGGGGGGAGGGGGGGGGGAAGGAGGGGGAGGGTGGAGTGGGGGGGGGGGAAGGGGGAGGGGGGGGGGAAGGGAGGGGGGAGGGGAGAAGGGAAGCGGGGAAAGGGAGGGGGGGAGGAAGGGAGGGAAAGCGGGGGGGGGAAGCGCAAAGTTGATCTCTATAAACGGAAGGACCAGCCACGGACCCATGATCTAGTTCAAAAAGGTTACGTCGTCGAAATAAGAAAGGATTCTAATAAAATAGGGATTTTTTAATGAAGTTTGAACGATTTTATTTTTCAAAGGGAGGGAACTCAGCTCTGCAATTGCTGTTCGCTGGGTTCGACTGAGCTATTTAATTAGGCATACCGAACTTGAAAATTGTTGTGAAGTCGACTCAATCAGTCCTCATCTGTCCAAAATATAACTTATTCACTTCCAAAGCATTGTGAAACTGGAATATTTCGTCCATACCAGATCAAAATGTTTCTATCAAACAGAAAGTAGATTTTTATCTCAGGATAGTTACACAAAATTATTTTACACACAGGAGAGCTTTTCGTATTACTTTTGCGCAAACCCCCCAGCAGTTCCCTGAACATACTGAGCATTTTTTTTTCCACAGCGACCCAAGGGGTTCGGCGTGGTACACGAACCTCATCGACTTTGAATTGTGAACCATGGTCGGGCAATTGAAAACAAAGGAAAAGATAGCCGAGGACCGTGACCTTGACGAACTATGTTAAAGAACAATCTTGGGTCGTAGAAAGTTAACGATCCAAATACGCAGACTGCTCTCTCTCTCTCTCTCTCTCTCCTCTCTCTCCTCTCTCTCTATCCTCTCTCTCCTCTCTCTGTCTTCTGTCTGTCTGTCTGTCTCTCTCCTCTCTCTCTCTCTCTTCTCTCTCTCTCTCTTCTCTCTCTCTCTCTCTCTCTCTGTTTCTCTTTCTCTCTCTCTCTCTGTTTCAGACAACTCATCATACAATCATTTATACATTAATGATACTTCGCCGTAATCTGGACAAGAACATATAGCAAACTTGGATCTCAAAATCAAAGTGACTGAACTCTTTCAAGTTTTTTGATTCTTTCAAGAGCTATCATTTGACAGCAGTAAGCATTGGGTGGAACACCTGGAACATTAGACGACTCACCATAATCGTTCCATTCTACGATTCTCAGAGACTCGTTCTCCACGTCCAGGTAAGAGAAAGCGTACAGGAGGTGGGTGCACAGGGAAGGCTCGATGTCCTGGATGCTGAATCTGCCCTGGCCTGGACGGTACTGCGACCAGTTGGTGAGTAACACATCCGCACCTTTCCCGCCCGGGTCACTGAGAGAGTCACCATTGCCATGGATATCATGAGAATCGAGTTATTTTTCGCGTTTGTCTGTATTTCGTCCCCGCCCACCCCCACCCCATTTCCATTTTGCTCCTGATTTGAAGAGATAAGTTGTTCGTTCTTCGTTTTCATTGTCTTGAATGGTTGTGTGTCTTGCCTGAAGAAGACCGAGGAGGTCGAAAAACGCGTTGTGCTTTGTCTTGTAACCTGTTTGCCTCTTTCGTTCGACGTACAGTAATTTTTCTTTCAAGTTTGTTTGAATTTCCGGCTGCAGTCATCTCACTTGCTAATTAAGAATCTAAAGAAGAAGAATAAATAAAGAAACAACTTGCTTTCAACGCAGGCCTACTGGAAACGCACTGTTAGATGTTGTTCTTCTGAATGTGTCATTGTGATGGGGTGGGGGTGTATTAAATAGCGTACGCAAGAGCGCCGCGCGCGCGCGCGCGCGTGTGTGTGTGTGCGTGCGTGTGTGTGTGTGTGTGTGTGTGTGTGTGTGTGTGTGTGTGTGTGTGTGTGATTACTAGCTATGGTATGAAATTAATAACAAGAAGCATGAAAACATATTGTTACGTTGCTAACACCACACACACACACACACACACACACACACACACACACACCACACACGCGCGCGCGCACGCACGCAACGCACAGCGCACGCACGCACGCACGCACGCACTCACACAACCACACACACACACACACACACACACACACACACACCACACACACCACACACACACACAAGTGCCTGCGCATATTCATGCCTCTTGCACATACCATGCCTTGTCATGTACATCTAAATATTTTATCACAGAGAGAGAGAGAGAGAGAGAGAGAGAGGCAGGGCAGGCAGACACAGACAGACAGACAGAGAAACTCTTGTCGTGCTGTTTGATGCCCACTTTCAATCCAAGAGAGGGAAACATGAAAATAAACAACTGGCGAACTGGCGAAAAAGTGCATGTTAAAACATAAGAGCGCACAAAAAAAAACTAACACTCTCTCAATGGAAGAGAGGGAAAGCATTAAATATGAACAGCATCGAAGAAGCCAAAATACACATTCACTTACCATTGTCCCCTCCATTTAAATTCCCTCATCATCCTACTAGAGAGGGAGAGGGAGAGGAGAGAGAGGAGAGAGAGAGAGATGGAGAGGGAGGAGGGCGCGGAGAGAGAGAGAGAGAGAGAGAGGAGAGGAGAGAGCAGAGACGAGAGGACAGAGACAGAGAGAGACCAGAGGAGAGAGAGGAGAGAGAGAGCGAGCGAGAGAGAGAGAGAGAGAGAGAGATGTTGACAGTTTCTGTTGGAACCTAGAAAGCCATGATTTGTTTTGTATGTGTGTTACAGTCGGTTGAGCTTTAGTTTCGTTTCGTTTCGTTTCGTTTTATATTCTGTCTTGTGCATTTTTTTTTAATATCCTTTTCAGAGCCCAGTGGGTATTATGAAGTTCATTAATCATCACGTAATAACTGATTCGATTATTGCCTTCATTATTTGTTGTATTTTGCTGTTTTTTTTTAATGCTGCCATTATCAATATCATTATAAATGCTAGTCATCACTACAACTACCACCTGTTCTGTTTCTTCACGTGTTAAGATTCGATTACTACATCATTATCAATTGTGCCATTTGCTGTTGTTGTTTCATGTTGTCATCGTTTTAATTATAAATGATAGCTATTATTTGCAACTGTTGTTGTTAATGTTGCCATTATTCTTATCATGAATGACAAAACATCATTACAACTACTACCAGTACTATTTCTCATTGTGCCTCCAGTGTGTGCTATTTTGTTCACATTCAATTCTCTTACAAATAATACACAGTGAACAATACAATACAAACTGCAACAGTCAGGTAGAAAAACAAAGTACGTTGCCATATTAACTGACTCACCTTGTAGGAAGATGACGATAAGGAGGATGAACATTCGCCTTGTGAGAAGAACGAAGCCCTGTGGGGAAAACAAAGAAAAAAAAAAAGAAAAAAAACAAACGATGTTAAGTGAGGCACGCCCCCGCTAAAAAAAAAAAAAAATGCAGCAAAGAAATCAACAATGCTAATATCATGACTTTGTTGTCGTCATGTTGTTATTATCGAGCAAGGATTGATATTACTTGCATTGTCGTTTCTGTTGCTACTACTCATAAGGTTTTTTTTTTTATTCTTGCAACTGCGTTTCTTATCTTCATGAGAGCTATACAATGTAGGTATCCAGACGGCAGAATGTTACGGATACCAAAACTGCGAGGACTATAGCCCGCCATTGTGAATTACAGAACAGCGGAGCGATTGACCGTTGTCTTGGTCGCCGGTGCCATTTTTGATATGGAAACCTAACTGGTGAGGTATACCCAAAATTTACTGACGTTCTACAAGGGCCACGAAACCTTTCAGTATCATACTAGTGATAGGTAGAACTCTCTGTTCTGAAAAACGTTCAATATCATACTAGTGATAGGTAGAACTCTCTGTTCTGAAAACGTTCAATATCACACAAGTGATAGGTAGAATAATGACAATAATAAATCGAGCTTATATAGCGCTCTTCGTTGAGAGAAAAAGACTCATCCTCAGAGCGCTTTACAATACAGGAAAAATAAAAGTTTCCATAAACATTGCACAATATTGAGAAAAAGGCATCAAAACAATAGGTCACAAAGCAAGCACTAAAACAGATGCACAAGCCACATCCCCCAGCCACTCTATTCCCCCCCTCCCCCCCCCCCCCCCCCCCCCCCCCCCCCCCCCCCCCCCCCCCCCCCCCAACCCCCCACACACACACCGCCACTCCACACACACACACACCACACACGTGACATATTATGAACAACGCTCGACAAGAATTTGGGAATAGAAGAAAAGAACCGACCCCCATCCCCACCCCCACCCCCACCACCCCACCCGCCTCTAATTTCGTGAACACTGCACGGGGTACAATTTAAAAAACATGTAGAAGGGAGCGCGCGCGCACACACACACACACACACACACACACACACACACACACACACACACACACACACACACACACACACACACACAAAGGGCAAACTCAACACGAAGCAACAAAAATCCATGCGCGTAAACGCACACACACGAACGCACACACGAAAAAGCACATAAGCATTCAGGCATGGAAGCGCGCGTGCACATACAAGAGGCGAAGGCATAGGAGAATGCATGGGAAACACGCAGTAACTCGTACGCTATGAAGAAAGACAAAAGGACTTCTGAAAGAGATGCGTTTTTGAGACCAGATTTGAACGCAGAGAGAGTTTGTGAAGAGCGGAGCTGGGAAGGAAGGGAGTTCCAGACAAGGGGGCTTGATAACTGAAAGAACGTTGGCCAAAGGATTTCAGTTTCATGCGGGGAAGCTTGAGAAGTTTATCACTGCTACAGCGGAGAGTGCGACAGGGTTGATAAGTGACAAGTGTGTTGGAAAGATAAGCAGGCAATGTTTCATCAAAGTGTCGGAAGGCAAGTGTTGCGAGTTTATACTGAATGCGCGCATGAATGGAAGCCAATGTAGTCTAATAAACAGAGGTGTAGTGTGGGTTCTTTTGGACTTTTGGAAAACAAGTCTGGCTGCGTTGTTTTGTATACGTTGAAGTCGGTTTATATCGACAGTGGGAAGACCGCAAGAATGCTGTTACAGTAATCGAGTTTTGACATGATGAGGGAACAGATAAGTTGGGCAGTCCCTTTCTGTGTAAGATATGAGCGAATTGACGCGATCTTTCTCAAAGCCAAATAGGCTGAACGACACAGGTGACCGATCTGGACATTCATGGACAGCGTACTATCCAAATGGACACCCAGATCCCTCACACTGTCTTCAAAGGGAATTTTGTTGGGTTCCAGCTTGAATAGATTTTTCAGAAATGCGATCCAAAACAGAACGAGGTGCTGCCAACAGAGCTAAGTTTTTTTTCATCATTTAGCTTGAGCTTATTTTTAAGCATCCATGATTTAACAGATTGGAAACACAGTTCAAATTCCGATACCAAAAGCTGGAATGCAGCAGGCTCAGCAGCGTCGTGCAGCTGGGTGTCATCGGCAAATTTCTGATGAGGAATCCCGTGTTCCTCAATGACCATAGATAGAGGTTGAATATACAGAGAGAAGAGAAGGGGGCCCAAAACGGAGCCTTGGGGCACACCAAAGTCCAGGGGAAGGGGAGAGGAGACCTTGCCACCAACAGACACAGATTGTGTTCTGCCAGTCAGGTATGACCGAAACCATTCTAATGCAATGTCTGTGATACCGAAAGACACCGACAGTCTCTTAAAAAAGAATACTGTGGTCGATAGTGTCAAATGCGGCACTGAGATCTAGCAAAGTCAGGAGCGATGCTTTTTTTGTTGTCAGCGGACCGAAGGAGACTGTCAGCCACACACAAAGCAACGCTGTTTCGGTACTGTGATTCTGTCTGTATGCAGACTGGTTTATTTCATACAGATTGTGCTGGGACAGATGGCGTTCAAGTTGCACAAAGACAACCTTTTTCCCAGGAGTTTGGAGAGAAAAGAAGGGTGAGAAACAGGTCTAAAGTTTTTAAGTTCGTCGGGACATAGGCCATTTTCTTTAGAAGAGGAACTACCCAGAGCATGTTTAAAACATCCAGGAACAGAGCCAGTAACCAGAGAAAACATTTATAATTCTCGTGAGAACTGAGGCAAGATCGGCAAGATTCTGTTCGGTGAGGTTGGTGGGGACTGGGTCAAGATCACAGCACTTTGTAGAAGACTTGGAAATAGTTCTGAGACGAACGATTCAGACACTGTGTCAAAACGGCTAAACTTGGGGCCGTGAATTATTTTGAAGTTTGGCGGGCCAGCGTTTTGACAATCCAGATCATGCCTTATTTTGGATACTTTCTCATGAAAAAAGCGAGAACACGTTTCTGGAAGTTGGCATGGGTCAAGGTTGCCTGGGAGGGGGGAAACTTGAACTGTGCCCAAGAGCTGACCAGCCACTGCATACAACTTTTTTGAGGAGGTACAATCGGCAATAAGGCACTATAGTATTTTACTCGGACGTTCTTAGTAAACGTAGAGTAAGAGTTCAGTTTTCTTTTGTACTCTTCTTGATGGACAGTCAAACCAGTTGACCTCCATCTGCGCTCCACCTGGCGCACATCTTCTTCTTCGCGTCCCTGACACTGTTGTTTCTCCACGGCGCTGAGGGGCGGTCAGTCACCATCCTAGTGACCAGAGGGCGTGCTGGTCCAGAATGTGGTGGAGACCCACGTTGTAGTGGTCGGCAAGCTGGTGGTCCGGGCAGTTCCTCAGATCACAGGCCACCAGATGCCGTACGTCTGCCTGAAACGCTTTAGGATCGATCCGCTTCAGGTTCCTGGACTGCACCATGCGCTGTTTTCTCTGGGGCTCCTCCATGGCAAGGGCTCCTATGATCGCCTCATGGTCAGAGAGGGGGATGGTGAGCACAGCACAGCTGGACACAGCAGTGGAGTTTTCGCGCACTATGCACCAGTCCAAAATGTGACCACACCGATGGGTTGGCTGATCAACAAGCTGTTTGAGGCAGTGGTCACTGAAGAGGGTCTTTAGCTGTTTGACATGGAGACAGGACAGGGAGTCAAAATGAAAGTTCAGATCGCCAGCAATCATAATTTCGCCTGAGAGATTTGGCAGACGAGAAACCAAAAACAGGAAACTCGTCAATGAACATCTTGTCCGTTATGTTGTTTGATTTGCTGGGAGGAGGTCGGTAGAGACAGACAATGGTAACAGCACCCCTGCTCCGTGGGAGAGTAACCTCCACGGCCTCAAAACACAGACAGTCAAGTCGTCGCACCGACAATGAAGTCAGTGATTGCTTTGAGACAACGGCAATGCCACCACCACGCTTTCCACAACGGGGAAAAGAATGGAAATCGTAGCCTTCTGGGGTCAGTTCAGTGATGTGGACCTCGTCTCCTTGCTCGTAGAGCCGCGTCTCCGTCATAAAGAGAAGATCAAAATCATTGTCGATAATGAAGTCGTTTATAAGGATTGTCTTTTGTCTGCAGGACTGGGAGTTAACGAAGGAAAACGTAACAGAAATGTTTGTGGAAGAGTTTTTGACCGTTTCTGAAAGGGGAATGTTTATCAACTTTTCAGGATGCCTACTGTTTTTTTTCCAGTTCTTGTGCCCACACTGTCTGTGACTAATTAAGACGGGTATGCGACGCCCTTGCTTCCGACGACCACCACGAAAAGGCCGACACGTTTTACGACACCTGTGTGGCGATCGGAAGAAGCAAAAAAAACACAAGAGTTTTTTTTCCCGAATGGCAGGGTCACAGTCTCCTCCAATACTGAGAGACAGAAGATCTTGGCGTGTGTATTTCAAGTCTGGAGAGGAACCATTTGAATTCGCCATAGTTGCATATGAGCAGATATTCAAGTCCGTTACAGCGTTGAGCGAAGCAGGAGCCAAAATAGGCAAGGAAAAGCACAAATACACAAGTCATTGTCACACGAAAACTACCTATCCGATTTTTACAATTTTTACACCACCAGAACCAGAAAGTCATTACGAACAAACTTATTAAAAAATGGCGTATGAAAGTTGATCAAAAAGGAAAAGCTGAAACAAAAGGGCCGAGAGAGCAAAAATAACCTCAAGCCTGTCGGGTGATGATCACCACTCACTCCCTGTACAACTCTCTGTTCTGTAAACGTTCAGTATCACACAAGTGATAGACAGAACTCTCTGTTCTCCAACAATCAGGACATGGAATCAGCAAGCGCTGGACGCCGATATACCCCTTGGCTGAAGCATGAAACACTGAAGTTTCTGTTTCCTTTGGAATAAAAAAAAAAGACGGTAGATGAAAGCCGGCCAGGGCTGTGCCAGTCGGGGTTTAGACTCTCTGAACACTCAGCTCCCCAGGTTCGTCTGATGTGGATATTGTGAAAACAAGATTCACGGGTACTAGGTAGTTAAAATAAAAAAAAGAAACGCTGTGGTATTTACACACACACACACACACACACACACACACACACACACACACACAGAGGCGCGCGCGCGAGCACACACACACACACACACACACACACACACACACACACACACACACACACACACACACACACATACACACACGCACACCTTCTCTCTCTCTCTCTCTCTCTCTCTCTCTCTCTCTCTCTCTCTCTGAGAGGGTTAAGTCGCACAGACGATAGCTCGCTCAAAAAAAAAAAAGAAAAAGAAAAAGCTCGCCTACCTGGCTGTCTGTACCCGGGATTGAACCAGGATGCCTCGATCAAAAGAACTATGCTTCGTCCATTGGACTAGTCAGTCAGGCCATACTCAAAGAAAACAGAGCGTTACGTGTGTCGTGCCTTTGAAGGCCACGCCTTTTTCCCCCACGTAAAAGCAAACAAAACTAAAACAAACAAGCAAACAAACAAACGAAGCAAATCAAGACGACGATGAAGAAGAAAACCCATCAACTCTGTACCTTTCCTGGCCGATACGAGATTTCTGTATTCCATCGATCCAGTGATGGTGATCCTAGCGTAGAGCAGTTTGCCACAGACCTACTTTCAGTTGTAGAAGGCTTCATTGTAGTTGTAATAAGAACTCGACACATTTTGCGTGTTGCTGTGTCAAGGCACAAGCCGCAGTGAAACCATCCCATCCTACATGCTCGTCACGACCCAGTTCACGGCTATTTGCGTAAACAGACGCAGGAAAAAAAAAAAAAAAAAAGGAGAGAGAGAGAGAGAGAGAGAGAGAGAGAGAGAGAGAGAGAGAGAGAGAGAGAGAGGTGGTGGGGGGAGGGGGGGGGGGGTATGCTCTGTTTCGTGACAATAATATATGCTGAAGGAGGATACTTTGCCAGGTTTAAGGTGTTTTTTTTATGAGCTATGTGCGCTGTATGTATGCTCCGTACTCTACGGGTGAGTACCAACAGAACTTTCTACCAATCGCAAGGGCGGCTCACAGATTTCATATTTGAAACATAAAGGGGTAATCAAAGTGAAACTTTAAATATCCTAATCTTTTATTTTGTCTTTTTTTTTTCAATTAAATCTTTAATATTATAGTATTAAGCCCAGCCGACCACAAAGGAAGTCCACATGAAGGTTAACACTCGGAAGGGGGGGGGGGGGGGGGGGGGGGGAGGGGGGGGGAGAGGAGGCTGAAATTTGACAGATAACCAATTCTATTGAGTGACTGTGGTGTCTTCGCCGCTCTGCAGTCATGAAAATTGATATGGGCTGGTACACCCATTGAGACGCTTCAGCTGAAATTGTGTGTCGCGTCTAATGGCTATCACAAAATGGCATCTACCAGGGAACAGCTATGTCCCTTCACGTCTTCATGGAATGTGCTGTGCGTGCCTGCACTCTATGTTAACACATACCGCAGGGTTGCAAGGGTAGTGCAGGGTTTGCTTCCAGCATTGGTTCGGCAGTTGAGGCCAGTACTTTTCTCGGTTCCGATGCCGCCTTCGGGTATATCGTTTTCTTTTCTTCTTCAGCAAATGTTCTTGTTTTTTGTTTTGTTTTATTTTTGTTTTGTTTTGTTTTTCTACGCACCGAATACAGTCAGGTCATCTCACTGGTAAAAAGAGCCGAAGAAATCTATATTCTCATCATGAATTGTTGGTTTTTTTTCCTCATTTCTATGGGCCAGTTGGAACTCCGCAAAAATGAAAACAAAGCTTCGTGTACAGAACTGGTTTACTTTGGTGAACTTATACGGGAAATTATACAAGTGTCGCCAATCGGCCAAGAACCCGAGCAAAAATCAATGATATAATGACAAAATACAATCTATTTGATGTTTACAGAGAATTATACCCCGAAAAAAGGAACTATACATGGCGGAAATTTAACTCTTATAAACAGGCAAGACTTGACTACTTTATGATCACTGAAGAATTAATGATGGAAGTTAATGATGTTTGCATAGATCCTGGATATCGATCAGATCATTCTCTTGTCACATTGCTTTTAAAAAAAGATCATTTCAAACGCGATAGACCTTTTTGGAAATTCAACAATAGTTTATTAAGAGATAAGCAATATTTTCAAAATTAGAGAACTGATCAGCGATATCAAGAAACAGTATGCATTACCTGTATACAACTTAGATAATATGCATAAAATTAGTAATGAAAACCTCTCTTTTCAAATTGAAGATCAGCTCTTTTTTGAGACATTGATGCTTGAAATAAGAGGCAAAACAATCTCTTATAGTACTTATAAGAAAAAAATGGATTCTCAAAGAGAACATGACCTAGAAAAAAAAAAAAAAACATTGAACAGAATTTACAAGAAGAAACTATTCCTCATTTAGAAAACCTAAAAATAGAATTGCAAGAAATCAGGAATCACAGACTGAAGGCATGGCAATGCGCTCGGGAGTTCACTGGCTAAGTCAAGGGGAAAAGTGAATAAATATTTTTTTGCTCTCTGGAAAATAGAAATTTCTTGATAAATCTATCCCTTTTTTAGAAAAAGAGGACGGTTCAGTCATTTCTGAACAAAAAAGTATCCTCCTTGAGATAAAAAATTTTTTATGAACAATTATACAGCTTTAGAGATGTAACTGATATAAATATTTCTGAAAGCTTCTTCCAGATGCTCCAGTATTATCTGAGGAGGAGAGTTCCTCATTAGAGGGGTTGATTACACTAGAAGAGGCAGCTACTGCTCTGAAACAGATGAAAATTTTAAAGAGCCCTGGGCCAGATGGGTTTACGTTGAATTTTTTAAGTTTTTCTTTGTAGATATTGGAATTTTCCTTGTACGTTCAATTAATGAAGGTTTTGCTAAAGGCCATTTATCAACTACCCAGCGACAGGGAACCATAATATGTATCCCCAAGGAAGGGAAGCAGAAAAGATTTGTGAAAAAACTGGCGCCCCATCTCGTTGTTGAACACCACATATAAGATAGCTTCTGCTTGTGTTGCCAATCGATTGAAAAGCGTTCTTCCAAACATTATACATGAGAGTCAAAGAGGTTTTTTGAAGGGCAGATTTATTGGAGAGAATATAAGGTTGATGTATGACATGTTATTGTACACTGATAAGGAAAAACATTCCAGGTATGCTCTTTTTAGTTGACTTTGAGAAGGCGTTTGATAGTGTCTCATGGTCATTCTTACATAACTGTCTTAAATTTTTCAAGTTTGGACCTGACTTAATAAATTGGATAAGAACATTTTATTCACAAATTTCTACTTGTATTTCTGTCAATGGCCAGTACTCCCCATGGTTTCCGATTGAGAGAGGGGTGAGGCAGGGGGACCCATTATCCCCTTATCTATACCTAACTTGTGCTGAGGTCCTGTCATTAATGATTCGCTCTAATGAGCATATTAAAGGAATTAAGGTTGTTAACAAGGAAACATTACTGTCACAATTTGCTGACGACACTAGTTTATGTCTAGACGGTTCAGAAAGATCTTTTAACGAGGCAGTATCAGTCCTTACTAAATTTTCACAAATTTCAGGTTTAAAAATCAATTTTGACAAGTCACAAGTAGTATGGCTGGGGAGTAGAAAGAATTGTGGAATTAAATTTATGAGAGACAAAAATTTTGTTTGGGATCCAGGTACTTTCAAAATCTGGGTATCAAATTCTCTCCCACTAACACAAAATATTATTGTACAGATTAATTTTGAAGATAAACTTTCTGAAATAAAAAGAGTCCTTGCTTTTTGGAAAAAAAAAAAAAGAAATATAACTCCTTTTGGAAAAATAACTGTTATTAAAACTTTGGCATTTTCTAAAATTCATTTACTGATTAACCTACCAGACCCCCCAGTGGATTTTATCGTTGCTTTAGAAAAAGAATGTATACTTTCTTATGGAACGGTAAAAAAAAAGTAAAATAAAAAAATCTGTGATTCAAAAGCAGTACTGTGAAGGTGGACTAAAATGTTAAATGTAAAAAATTTCATTTCTTCTATGAAGATAAGTTGGCTGAGAAGATTAACATATGAGTCGGGTTGGCGGGAATTTACCATTAATATGTTCCCTAAGCTGGACAGTATGAAAAACTTGGTGCTGAATTTGCTAATGTTATTATGCAAGAGGTCAATAACCCATTCTGGAATGATGTGATGAAACACTACAAGAAACTGTGTTCAAAGTGCTGTCCGACCACAGTACATGACTTCATGTCAGAGTGTATTCATTACAATATTAAAATTTTAAGAGATAAAAAAGTTATTTTTGTACAGGAATGGTGTAATTATGGCATTTTCTTCATTAAACACTTGATTAATGAAAATGGGCATTGGATGACCTTCCATGAATTTTTAATTAATTATCAAGGTATAAGAACAAACTTTCTCTTGTATGAAGGCATAATAAATGCATTCGCAACTATTGCCAACACTTTAATATTATCATAACTAACCAATATAAATTCGTAGACCAAAAAGCCTGGTTTTGCATTAAAAGAGGCAACAAATATGTACAAAAAACTTTAAATGAAAATAATGCCTTTCCCGCTGCTGTTAATAAATGGAATAATCTTTTTGTAAATCTGAATTGGAAACAAATATTCCTTCAAATTTATAAAGTTTCTACTGACGTCCAGCTTAGATGGTTCCAATGTCGACTTCTACATAGATTGCTGCCAACCCAGAAATACTTATTTCAATGCAAAATTGTTGATTCACCATTATGTAACTTTTGTGATCATGAACAACAGACGATTACACACATGCTTTTCGACTGTAATATTGTGCAGCGGTTTTGGAGAAATCTTCAAAACCTGCTAATGGATAAATGTCATCACTGCGCTAATCTGTTTTTTGAGAAAGAGTTGGTTCTGTTTGGAGTGAAACATAATGTGGAAACTGACAAAGCTCTTAACTTTATTCTGTTGTTTGCTAAGTTTTATGTTTACAAATGTAAACTACAAAATAACCACCCAGACCTTCATGTTTTCCTAACAATCTTAAGCTTCAGATTCAAATTGGAAAAATACTTAGCCTTCTGAACTGTGATTCAGATCAATTTGACAAAACCTGGTTTCCCTATTCCTATCATTTCCTAGCTTTACTGTGACTTGTGTTAAACAACTCTTATATATGTACATATGGTCCCAACTTTTGTTGTAATTACCCATCTTAACATTTTTTTTCCCTCTCTCTCAGCCTCTCTCGCGCGCCCACCCCTTGTTTGTTTTTTTTTTTTTTTTTTTTTTCCTCGTTTCTGAGGCTACTCATTTCTGTGTGTGTGTGTGTGTGTGTGTGTGTGTGTGTGTGTGTGTGTGTGTGTGTGTGTGTGTGTGTGTGTTTTATGCATATATATCCTGCATATAATTCAATTCATGTATGTTTGTATGTGTGTCTGCGACTTTTTTTTTTTTTTTTTTTTTTTTTTTTTTGTTTGTTTTTGTTTGTTTTTTTTTATTTTTTTTAGGGGGGGGGGGGGGGGGGAGGGCATGCATGTTTGTTCTTTATTGTGTCTGACTTCTGTGTTTTTGTACAATAATTATGATACATATGTCTTTTCTTTTGTGTGCATGCCTGTTTTTGGGGGGGGGGGGGGGGGGGGGGGGGGGGGAAAAAAAAAAAAAAAAAAACCTCTTTTTGCAAATACTTTCCTAGCATGATTATATAATTCCAACATATACATGGTGTCAGTTAAGTCAACTCATTCTCCCATTCATTCCTTCAAATACATAGACCATCAAGATACATAGGATACTTTCATTTGAACTCTTTATTATAACAACCAATATTTGTACGTACATGAATTTGTTATTAATGTGTTTTAAGTAAGCACTTTGCCAAATTTATGTTGAAGGATGAATCTTTTTTTTTTCCTGTTTTAAACTCTGTCTTTTTCTCTGTTTATATACACTAATGTGTATTAGGCTGTGTAATTCGCCAAATTCTGTGAACTTCCTCACCATTAGAATCAATAGATGATGTTCGGAAATACACAGGGGAGGCAATCTGTGTTAGAGCTGGCATTCAGCGAGAGTGATCGTGCCGTTGTTATGAGACGGTCAATACTACAATTAATAGCATCGACGTCTAATGAAAACATATTTGTCGAAAAGAAAAAAGAAAAATTTGCTTTGCTGTGTGTGTGTGTGTGTGTGTGTGTGTGTGTGTGTGTGTGTGTGTGTGAGAGAGAGAGAGAGAGAGAGAGAGAGAGAGTGAGTTCATATGTATAATAACTTCTTTTGAGTATTACTGCCTGTCATATTTCTTACTTACAAATTCAGTCAATGGAACAAAAAACACCACAGGTGTACAAAACTTATGAGTACTTCACCGGTTGATCTAAGTTGAAAAAAAAGGTTTCGTATTGTAGATTTGCAAGTCATTCATTGTCCTCATTAGAACGGTCAATACACCCCCATATTGCAAATTTTGTGACTGGAAGTAAACTTCCCAAACACCTGTCAAAACACCTCTGTCCGCAATTTCACAAAAGGCCCAGTTCAGCGTGCCCGTCACAGATGACTGTCTCGTGCCCCAAACACCACCAAGAGAAGTTCTCTGACCCCAACTTCGAAACCTCACTAGATAATTAAGTTCCCTTTGAAAGACAGCTTTTTCTGTATCAAATTGCAAAGCCAATATCATTTTCATCAATAATGTGCCGGCTGTGTGCTTTATATTCAACATTAGGAGTGTTTTGTGTGAATAAACTCACACTGCTCCTTGACGTAACGAAAACACAACGGAGAGAAATCAGGAGGAGCTGTGACACCTGTGTATAGTGATTCTGGCGCGGCACACCTGTCATCTGTTGAGATAACCGATGGGAATAGGGCCGGTGTGTTAAGTCATGCATCATGTGGTGAGACCACGAAATCCCAGGTTCAGCTTCCTGATTCAGCAATTACGCAACATTATATAAAATAAGTGGACACGGAAGGGAAATAAAACAGGGGAGGGGGATAGTGGTGGTAAGGATGATTTCAAACGCACCAGTGAAAATTGCGGGATGAACATCTACGACTGAAAGAAACTCTTTCAATCTAAAATGCGCACTGGTGGAAAAATGAACGCAGGAATATTTGGGAATGGGGAGGGCTGTGAGGATTAGTATGGTTTGGAACGGAAAGAACCTTGTTAAAACTCTCTCTCAACGAACCTTCTTAATCTCTCTCACTGTCGGCGCACTGTTTATCTAATGGGGGTTGTTTGTTTTCAGTCATGCGACGCACATACTAGGCCTGCTTTGCAAAGCGGAACATATACGTCTATTTGTTAGAAATAAAAAGCTGTGAGAGAGAGAGAGAGAGAGAGAGAGAGAGAGAGAGAGAGAGATCCTATTAATATACGTGTCAGCAACGCAATGTTCATTGCCGTCATTGATGCCCACTTGACGCAACGTTTGCCCATTTGAGTCCAGCAGTATTAGAAGCTTCGTGCCGTGACACGGTCCTGATGGATTGTCCGACTTACCATCATTCTGTGAGTATTGTTCAAATTCAACCTAGAGGCTTTGGAGAGGGAGGAAGGGGAGCGATAAATGTCGTCGTCAAGAAGATTGGAGGGGAAGGAGGGGGCCCGAGTGGTCAATATTCATAGCACATCGCTCTGGATTCCAAGGTTTTGTCACCTACTGTCCACGTTCACTCTTCACGTTCACACAGACAACCAGGGCAGATCACTTCGTCCAGGAATCCTGGTGTGAGACGCTTTTCCAAATACTGAAGTACCAAAACACCACCATGTGGGTACGCTCTGAACTCGACGGTAGTGGTTTTGCGTAAGCTGTAAAACACTTTGTGCCGTTAGAACTCTGACCTATACACAAGCAAAATACATCACCCCTCGCTTTTCCATACCAGCAGTTCCGCAGATGACTTTTCCCTACTCGTTTGGACAAATTATTTTTGGCCTCAATAACATCTACACATAAAGAAATTATTCCATCACTTTATAACACAAAAAAAAAAAAAAAAAAGATGGCGGGGGAAGGGGGAAGAAAAGGGAAAAGGGGAAAAAGAAAAGGCGGGGGAAAAAAAAGGGGAGGGAACGGGGGGGAGGAACGGGGGTGTAAGTCGAGCCGCCGAGTTCATTCCCTTGTGTTCATGCCATACGGGATGCCAATGCCAAGACGGGCAATCACGAAGACTCCATAAAGAGCCTGTAGAGTCCTGTCGACTGGTTCTGCCACACTGCTGCTACTTTGGCGTGGACAACGCAATGGTGCTGCTGATTGAAGTGGGAGCCCACAGGGTTGTCATAATTAAGCCGCATGGAACGCAGGTGCTCGCTGAACCGTTCATCAAGGCTGCGGTAGGTCTCACCTGTGTATTTCTTGGTACACAGGGTGCAGGAGATGACGTAGACAAGGTCTTCTGACTGACAGTTAAAAACTGGTCCTTACGACAAACTGGCCAGCAGGTCTTACAACCCTTGCGGCCGCATGGTCTAGTACCAGGTGGGGGGGGGGGGGGGGGGGGGGGGGGGGGGGGGGGGGGGGGGGGGGGGACCATAGGGACGGATAGAAGCTCGCACAAGATGGTCTTTCAGGTTTGTATCCCTCCTGAAGCGATGAGAGGTGGCTTTGAAAGATCTCCCTTAGATGTGAGTCTTGCTGAACTAAGTGGAAGTTCCGGAGGAGGATACTGCGGATTGGAAGGTTGTGGGGATGGTAGGTGAGAACTGCCACTGTACGGTCTTCATTTCCAGGACTGACTCTAGGAACAGAGCCTGGGCACGAGAGACAGCACGAGCTCGCTCAAGTGCACCACGAACCAGGTCCTCTGAGTACTTCCGGGCAAGGAAGAATCCAAGCATTCTCTTCGCTTGAAGTTCAAAGACCTGCTTACCACTGCAGATGCGTCTCAGTCGCAGGAACTGAGTAGGGGATGCTGTCTCTGCAGGCACGGGGATGGTTGGAAGTGTAGCGAAGGTAGCTGTGAGAATCGGTAGGCTTATAGAAGACACTGGTGGCAAGGCTATTGGAGTAAGGTAAGATGGAAATGGTATTGTCGAGGAAGGACACAGAGGAATCAGAGATGTTGCAGGTATACTGCAGAGCTGGATGAAAGGTAGACATGAAGGAAATGAAGTCCTGGAGAGATTCCTTCTTGCAGGTAGACACGCCCAAACAGTCATCAATGGAGCGCCTGTAGAATGCTGGTGTCTCACCTGTGTACTGACTAAACGCTTGTTCTTCCACATAACCAACAAAAAGGCAAGCAAAGCTAGGCCCCATCTTGGTGCCCAGGCCACCCCACTTTGCTGTTGAAAGTGTTTATCATAAAATGCAAATGAGCTCAAAGTGAGGACCAACTTTATATTTTCTGCATGGTTCTCTCGGAGAAAAAAGGTCGAGGGACAGAACAAAATAATCTCTCCAACCAACAGAAGCTGGCTTAAATTTCTTCCCTTTCCATACCCTCATCATAGCTTTTTTTTTTTTTTTTTTTTTTTTTTGACTGTTGTTTTCAGCGAGAGTGGGAAGTGTTTGTAGTTCGTAGTTAGTATGATCCGCATGGCCTGGGGTTGCGGTGTATGTGTCAGGTAGAGGCAGTACTGTTGACAGCCTTGAGTGAAATGTGACAGTGTTCTTAATAAACATGTCATGACAAATTTGGATGATGTTTAAGATCTGCGATGAAGACAAAAATCGTCATTCTCAGTGACATTTCTGACAAAGGACGGAGAGAAACATGCTACAGGCAGTATAGTTGTCTTCAGGGTGTGTGCCGCTGAACGCCATATTGACTATGACAGTTCGTCCGGCAAAGAGTGTTTCCGGCGTATTAGAGAGAGAGAGAGAGAGAGAGAGAGAGAGAGAGAGAGAGAGAGAGAGAGAGAGAGAGAGAGAGAGAGAGAGAGAGAATGTTTTACTCTGTAGGGAAAGCACAGTTGATTGTAGTGTTACGCTGAAAGGAGGAGGAGGCAGAGGTCTAGTGAATTTTTAGTTGTCTACAGTCGCCAAAAACAGTTCTTGAGCGGGTGATGAGGTGTGAGAAGAGGGTTTGGTAATGCTGGGCGTGGTGTGGAGGGGGTGGGGAAGAGAGGTGTGGTGGTCAGCGGTACATTTGTTGCGTTTTCCTACAGATGTATGGGGATCGTCGAAGAGTGATGAGATAGAGGGTGACAGTGGGGATGGGGGAGAGTCACGTGATGAAGTGTTCTGAGAATTCCTAGATCCAGTCCTGACTTGATTTTCTTTGAACCTAGCGACTAGCGATCCTTCATGCACCACAGGGCTGAATTCACCGATTTGAAAACAACTGTCATTAGAAAGAAAGCAAGAGAGAAAAGGAAAGGACAGAAGACCCCTCTCCATCATATTACTGGCCTAACATGTAAGTGTTTTGAAAGGAAATCTTAAATGAGGCGGGGAACACATGAAACAGTAAATAAAAAACTAGTAGGATTACTCCTGCTCCCACGATGAACTCGTTACAGGCCCATAACTCCAAACCAAAGCTGCTTACGACACCAACTCACCCAGCAGAAATCACACACACAGAGCACACAGAACAAACAAGGATACACCAAGATCTCACGAAACAAACAAGGATACATCCTTGTTTGTTGTGTGTATTCTGTGTTGTCATTTCTGCCAGGTGATTTGGTGTCGTAAGCCGCATTCGTGTGGAGTTATGGGCCTGTAATGAATTCACCGTGGGAGCAAGAGTCATCGTATTTGTTTGTTGTATTACTGTTTTGTTTCGGTGCCTCGTTGAGGTGAGCTCTGGGCAGCTTGTGAGTGCCCTGTCTGGATCGAAAACAAACATGCGAAAGATGTGTCTCATTTGTTCAAAGAGAAACCGGAGTGGACATAAAACAGGGTCCCTGCAAGATACATCTCCGTTGTGACAGGTAACAACGCACACCCAGCAGTGGCAAAGATGTCAACAACAGAGAAGGGGGGTGGGAAAGGAGGGAAAGGTACAGGTGGGGAAAGGTGTGTGTGTGTGAGAGAGAGAGAGAGAGAGAGAGAGAGAGAGAGAGAGAGAGAGAGAGAGAGAGAGAGAGGGGGGGCGTGTCGTGAACATTCATGGCACGTAGTGTCCGTTCCATTACACGCCTTTTCGGGGCACATGATCTGGTTGTTTACCACGCTTTTATTATGATTCTTATTAGTCCTCGCTGTTAAACTGAGCTGTTTGTTACCCTCCGACATTCTGGGCACTCCGTGTGTGTGTGTGTGTGTGTGTGTGTGTGTGTGTGTGTGTGTGTGTGTGTGTGTGTGTGTGTGTGTGTGTTATGCGTGGTTCTGAACGTTAGTGCGTATGGCCAGCATGTGTATTTTTCAGGGAAGAACCTTGACGTCTACACAGTCGCTAGAGACCTACTCGTTCATCAATCCAAGATGATACATGAGATGACGACCACACACTGCACTGCTCAGAATACTGTTATTAGACAATTAAATTTCAGCCTCTCTCTCTCTCTCTCTGTCTCGTACACACACACACACACACACACACACACACACACACACACACACACACACACACACACACCACATGCACACACACACACACACACACACACACACACACACACACACAAATGCACATACAACCACACCACCACTACTTTTTTTATTGCTACCACTACTTCGACTGCCGCCGCAACTACTACTATTATATTACTACCACTACTACTGCTACTACTACTACTTCTATTACTGCTACCACCACCACCACCACCACCACCACCACTACTACTACTACTGCTACTACTACTACCACACTACTAGCAAGACCACCATCATCACCAACACCAACACCTACACCACCACTACAGCACTCTCTCTCTCTCTCTCTCTCTCTCTCTCTCTCTCTCTCTCCTCTCTCCCCCCCCCCCCCCCCCTCCCCTCCACATAAACCATACCTTCATAATCAAGTCTGACTCCAAACCTGCTCGGCAAAAACAAAAACGAGAAAAAAAAAAAAATTAAACAAACAAAAAAAAAAAAATACCACCTCCGATCAAGATAGTCGATTCAGCACACACCTTTTGACGCATCCAAACAAACTTGGGACATACTAACGAAACTGACGCGAAGTGAAATCAACCATGTGAAGAATCCCCCGTACACCATATATCTACACTGCTGCTTTGACAACGTCTACCTATGTGTCCGCCGCCATAATTTCATTACCAGATCGTACAGAGACTGATAAAGCCTTTGATGATCGGGAAGATACCACCGAGGTGGGCGGGGGGAGGGGGGTGGGAGGAGTAGTAAAGGTGAATCTTCGGGGGGTGGGGGGTGAGATGGGGTGGGGGTGGAGATGAGATGGGGGACAAAGGGGTATGGAGAAGGGTGGGTGTGTAGTTTTTGGAGGGTGTTGTAAAGTTTAGAATTATCGAGGAGGATGAGGGAAAGGTGGAGAGGGGGTCCTTACTTGTGAATTTTAAGTTTTCCCTTCCCCTCACCCCCCCCCCCCCCCCCCCCCCCCCCCCCCCCACCACGCCTTTTTCCCAAGTCAGTGAGTGTGATGTAATGACAGGGATGGAATCCGAAGCGCACGTGCAGACATATTTTGTGTGGTGTTTGTGGCGTATGTGTGTGGTGTTTTGTGGCGTATGTGTGTGGTGTTTGTGGCGTATGTGTGTGGTGTTTGTGGCGTATGTGTGCGGTGTTTGTGGCGTATGTGTGCGGTGTTGTGTGTTTGTGGCGTATGTGTGTGGTGTGTGTGGCGTATGTGTGCGGGTGTTGTGGCGTATGTGTGTGGTGTTTGTGGCGTATGTGTGTGGTGTTTGTGGCGTATGTGTGTGTGTTTGTGGCGTATGTGTGGTTTGTGGGCGTCTGTGTGCGGTGTTTTGTGGTGTTTGTGTGGCGTATGTGTGTGGTGTTTGTGGCGTATGTGTGTGGTTTGTTTGTGTGTATGTGTGTGGTGTTTGTGGCGTATGTGTGTGGCGTTTGTGGCGTATGTGTGTGGGGTGAGTGTGGAGGGGGATGACGAAGGGCAGGGGTGGGATTTCAGACAAGCGGTGAAGCGTGGGAGGGGGGGGGGGGGGGGGGAAAGGGGGTCATATATTCATTTGTGTGTATGTGATCGCGCGAAGTAGGGCGTAAGTGCCACATCTCTCTCTCTCTCTCTCTCTCTCTCTCTCTCTCTCTCTCTCTCTCTCTCTCTCTCTCTCTCTCTCTCTCACACACAACACGCACACACACACACACACACACACACACACACACACACACACACACACACTTACACACACACATGCGCCTGCGCGAACGCGAACGTGCACGCGCTCACACACACGCATGCACGCGCGCACGCAAGCGCACACACACACACACACACACATACACACGCGCGCGCGCATGCACTCACGCACACATTCACACACATACACACATGCACGCATGTTCGGTGAGGTTGGCCCGCTGTCTCCGCACGTCGCCTTGGCTGCGCGGCGACTTCGCGTGTACATTCTTCAGTTTTGGTACTTTGACACTGTCATCGTCGGAGTGTGGCGAACAGACAGCCAACCTGTGAACAGGGAGCAGAGAGAAAGCCGGTCAGATCAGCTGGAAGTGGTGAATGCTTTCCACATGCGCCCTAGAACTCTAACTAAGCAAAGTTGTATAGGCATGTATATTATCATTCTCTCCGCTCTTTCAGTAACTTATCAATGACCTTTAGTTGGCTATAGGGGAAAAAAACAGACAACCTTCACCATTTTTTCCCTTTTTTTTCTCTTTTTTGCGGGGGTGGGTGGGGGTGGGTGGGGGCTTCTCCTCTCCCATGCGCGCCAAGTGGCGGTACGCCAAAGCTGTTCGTTCCTACTCGCAAATAAAAAAAAAAAACACACTAGGTGGATTCCCGTTACAGCCTCTGAGCCACGGTGAAACAAAGAGAGGACAGAAAAGAAAAGAGAGGTGAGAGAGAGACTGGAGAGAGGAGAGAGAAAGAAAGAGAGAGAGACAGACAGACAGAGAGAGAGAAGAGAATCAAAGGATTCAAAGCATTGTAGTCCCTCTCACGTGGCTCTGTACGATCCTTTTAAACAATCCCATTGTCGGAGGTTTACAGGAGACTGTCAATCTCAGGTCCACTTGAAAGCATCCAGCGGAGGAGATCCCACAATGCCGGTGCTGAGGCACTTCCGTAGTGTTCAAAAGTACTTGGAAATTACTTTCACATTTTATTCACGCTCCCGACAAACATAAAGAAAAGAAAGCTAGCAATGTCTAGTGTACGTGCGCGCGCGCGCGCGCGCGCGCGCGCGCACACACACACACACACACACACACACACACACACATGATTCCTAAACTATACCGTCGTCTCTCCTCCCCCCTCACTCCATCTTTTTACCCTTCTTCACACCCGCTCCACCCGAGAAGGGAGGGTGGAGGGGCAGGGGTGGGGGTGGGGGGTTTGAAAGGGAAGAGGGAATTGAGGAGGGAAAAATGCAAGAGTAAGAAAATAGAAGACAAAGGATGATGCAGAGTGAAGAAATAAGAAAATACAACGAGGGAAGAAAAAAGCGCAGAAACAAAAAAGAAAGAAAGGGGGAGAGATCCGGGGTCGTCTCCTGCGAAAGTTGCGCAACGTCAAGACGTCCCCTATGATGAAAAAAAAAAAAAAAACAAACATGAAAATAAACCTCGTCGAAATTCTGCATTGTTTAATCAAACATTCCTTTTTGACATGTTGACACAACATTATGATCCGGTTTGACATGCGCAGAGCACTATACCTTTTCAGTTCTTTTCTGATGACAGTCACTGCTGACGTCAAACTGAACTGGGTGTCCTCGGCTTCTGCGTCAGCAGGAGTAAGGAGTGCTCCCTCTTACGACTGTTTGCGTGAATCTGTTGATGTCATCCGACTCGCTTATTCCCCATTCGCGTGTTCGCCGTTCTCCTATATCCAAAACTGGTGGTCCTGATGTGACACGCTTTGCAAATCACCGTGCCAAAAACACTACCAAGGGAAGTTATCTCTAACAGCGTTTTCAATAAAAGGCCTCCGTTTCAAATCGCTCAGGATAACTTCCCTTTGCCAGAGAATTTCTTGATATGAAGTATTCAGGTCAGATTCCTTTCAACAATGAACACGCCAATTTGGCAGTCATTTAGTTGTTTTCTTGGTAAATTAACTTAAACCCACGACGTAAAGAATTAAAGAAAACGCAATGGAGAAATCTAGTTTGAAGACGACTGAGCGGTACCCTGTTTTTTCTTGTGTAGCCGGAATGATTCTTGTATGTTAGACCGGTTTGCTTCATGCTCGATAAGATGTCATTTGCTGTTAATAATTACCTCGTTATTCATTAGATAGGAATGAAGATCACTCAATGCCCGGAAAATGGAACGTGACTTGCGCATGTGACGGGACTCTAATCAAGACTAATAGTGGGGTATTACTGAAGATTCGTGATGATTTTGTATTTGGATTCAAACCCTCGGTCTGGCAGTCTTCTCTTGGCAGTCAGTTTTAACCAAACATTGTGCCACAATATCTGGTTGATATTATGGAAGTTAAATGATTTGTACACCCCAGTGGACGGTAGTCAACAATCCTTGACAAATATCACGATGCCACGGCGTTTTTGTTCCCCCAGTTCTTACAGAACAGGGAGTACTTTACAATGGGAACGAAGAAATGCTCTGTGTGTGTGTGTGTGTGTGTGTGTGTGTGTGTGTGTGTGTGTGTGTGTGTCCGTCCGTCCGTGGTCAAAATGTGTTCCACTCGCTCCAGACAAAACTGCTGGGCCGATCTTTCTGAAAATTTGTACGTATGTTCATTATGGGTCACGGATGATGCCCTATTTTTCTTTAACCAGAATAGCCGTTACTAACGGCTATAACGGCCCATAATGGTTTTTCTTTTTTTTACGGAATATCTCAGAAAGTACTTGGCCGATCTTTCTGAAAATTTGTAGGTATGTTCATTATAGGTCACAGATGATGGCAAATGTTTACCAGAATTGCCGTTACTAACGGCTGTAACGGCCCAAAACGGTTTTTCCTCTTTATGGCATATCTCACGCGTATTCAAGATAAACTAGGAGTACTTTTATATGCTTTGCATCTTGTTGTTGTTGTTGTTGTTGTTGTCGTTTGACGTTGTTCCTCGAATACACGATTTTGCACGCTCCATTTAGTTCAAGTCCTTTTTGATTGACTATGCGTTTAACTCACTTCTCTCCAGTGACAGAGGAGTGGAAGCATCCTCCAGGGCTCTTCGATGGCGTACTGTCCATGTCATCAGTCCCGTCTACTCGCGTTTCGCCCTGCGGCTCGTTGTAGAAGTCTTCCCCTCCTTGACATACTGACCTCCGAATGACCGACTCTAAGCAGTTGACCACTACTGGTAAACGGGGGTGTGTGTGTGTGTGTGTGTGTGTGTGTGTGTGTGTGTGTGTGTGTGTGTGTGTGTGCGCGCGCGCGCGCGCGCGCGTGCGTGCGTGCGTGCGTGCGTGCATGTGTGTGTGTGTGTGTGTGTGTGTGTGTGTGTGTGTGGAAGGGGCTCACTGACTCAAGAATTCGTGAGTAACCAGCCGCCGTGGCGAAGTGTGGTTAGCGTCTCGGACTCCCGGCTGGGAGGTCGTGGGTTCGAATCCCATCAGAGTCATATGGGGTTTTCTGCCCCGACCGGCTCCTACCCAGAGTTGAGTTTACTGCGGACTCAGTTGGGAAGACTGGGACCACGCAGTCGAGTTTCATCCACGTAATGGATGCGTTTCTGAGAGTGTTGCTCAAATTGCTGACCAGCTGCCTGTATCTCTCGGGCCTGGTTGACGCCGGGATATATTGTGAAAGGAAGCGTAGAGTACAGCCTGTCATGTAGTCTCAGACCGAAATGGAAATCCGTAGCATCATCTTAATCATCCTCATTCTCATCGATCAGCATTGAAAAAAAAAATGTCTCAAATTCTGTGGCCCTTCATGCCCTGCTCTCATGGTGACCTCAATTTCGATGTCCTCTCCACGTCTGTGGCCTTGGTTTGGTTCCGTCGGGGTCACCGGTATCGGCGAGTCCATGGGGGGCTGTCGTTGGACGGACGTGGTGGCGCCCCCTCCGGAGGGAGAGCTCACTCACGCCGGCTCCGCGACTAAGCAATTATTGTCGTCAGTAGGGGGCTTAGTAGGTGGTGTCCTGCGTATGTTAGATCAGACAGGCGCCACTGAACACCACCAAAGTGACTCGGCAGCAGTGCAGTGTCTCCTCCGGTGGGTTGCCTCTTGACGACTTGACATTGACTGCTCCTGTGGATTGCCGGTGCCGGGGCTGCGGCGGGGGCCGACCAAGCTGTGGCTGTGGACGGGGTGTCGGAATGAGCGGCGTGGGTGCACTGCCTCTGAGGTGGCGCAGAGGTTGGGACATTATGCTGGCGGTTTTTTCCTTTTCTTTCTTTCTTTCTTTTAGCATTGAGAACGATTGTGTGCATGCACCTTTTCCTAGCTTTTTCTCTTTTTTAATTTTTTTTTTAATCTTTACAGTAATACATGGTGGCAGATGTGCGATCTCACCGCTAATGTGAATGTGAAGGAGAGGAGAAAAATCTTCCATCGCCACCTTTGTGCATACCCCTGCTGGCTGTGTTTGCTGCAGTGTTGTGTGTAGGTGATGAGATCAGCAGATGAGATTACATTTCTTTTTTTTTCAGAAATGTGAAATCAAGAAGTTAAATCATAAATTGAGTTTAATCACATAAAATGTATGTTCCACATTTTGACACATGAGCCTTCTCTCTCTCTCTCTCTCTCTCTCTCTCTCTCTACTTCTCTCTCTCTCTCTCTCTCTCTCTGTTCCCAATAGTGAGTTGTGAACTGACTGGTGCGCCCACCTTCTTCCTACACACACTGTATGCAACGTGCCACGAGCAGACTGAGCAAGCAAATTGATCGTGACAAAGAGAGAACAGCGCATGTAACATTCAGTGTGATGCATGTGTTGGTCAGTGTTGATTATTGTCTCACGGATGTTTGACGTCAACATGATATTATCAGCACAGATCCTCATTATGCTAACATGCTAAGTGACCTTTTTTTTTAACTTGTAGAAGACAATTTTTTTTCCCTAAAAAGTTTATAAATCAACCATACTCAAAACATCCGCCATTGTGGGTATTATCACTCATTACCCGCTGGTGTGTTTAAAGGGCTTAACTCTGGTTACAAGCAGAGTAAGTGTTATGTCGTACTCGTGATTACCGTTTTACATGCTTTAAGACATCGTTTACATGAATTGGACCCAACTTGCCTGTGCGTGGCGACGCATGCTGTGTGAAAAGATTTAAAGTCTGATTGCCCTTTTCAGAGAAGGCAATAGCGTGTTTGGGAGAAACAGAAGCCGACGGGTGGCTATTGCCATCAAACAAGTCGCGTGACTGGAAGCTGTCAAGAGAGGATCTCTAACTCATTGCGAAGGTGAAGGCCATTATGCAGAGCGTGGCAGTTTTACTCACAGACATAAACGTGCCATGAATGATATCTCAAAGTAATCTTATCACAATCGTCTCCTCCATAGCAGAACTAAGAGAAACAACTGTGAAGAGGACTTATCCCAGAAAGCAAGGGGTTGTTAACAGCCAATCAGAAGTGTGCGCAGGTTCTTAGTGCGAGACTGGTATCAGAGAAAGCTGGAAGCAGCTCCCGAGAGAAATGTAAATTTACACGCATATCCAGCAGTGAGAGTGACTCACAAGTTGGGCACAAGTCCAAAGAGGAAAAACAGATCCGACTATAGATCCAAAAATGAACTTGACGAGGGAGGTACGCACAGCTCCCTAGAGAGAAAAAAGATTCGTGTGAAGAACCCAGTGAGACAGACGAGGGAGCGAGATGCAGCTCCCAGGAGGCAAACAACTCTGTGTTCAGGTGCAGTAATGGGACAGATAAAGGTAAGGGGCGTGGCATCCATATGACCAAAGGATCTGTCTGCAGACCACACAAGAAACCTGTCCCAGTACCCAGAAAGCCATTTCTCATGGATAACCCTGTGGCCGTAGAAGACAGCAAGTCGAACAGTCAGCTCTCATGACTTCCTTGGAAAATGGCTGACCTCTTCAACGACTTTGTAGGAAATATTCGATCCCTATCAGGCCACTTAGACACAATAGAATGGCAGCTGGATGTGAGAGCCAGGAACGGCAGACAGATCTGCAGAACGTCACCGAACTGGGGTATGCCGTAGTACTCTGAAGCAGAGAGTGTTGTGCACAGCATCCTTTGGCCCATGGTAGCAGATGAGTTCCTACAGCACATGGATTCATTATGGACCTAAATGGAAGGT
>JADBJO010018466.1:0-30000 GCA_016801955.1 Conus betulinus | reverse complement strand
CCCTTGCCCCCCCCCCGCCCTCTCTCTCTCTCTCTCTCTCCATCTCTCTCTCTCATCTCTCAATGCTTCTTATCAATCTTGCTTTGTTATTAAACACAAGAACGTATCATCTGCATGCAAATTAATAAAAAACTTAGGTATAGAGGGAAAAAGTTCCCTTTGCGACATTTGTGTTGTGGAAAATATCAATAGCAGACAAAACCGCTGTTGCGACTAGAATCTCGAACCACCTACATATAATAACCAGCCATGGGCTATCTTCCTAGGCTAACTCCCTTCACTTTCCAATTATCCGATTTTGTTTTCAATCCACTGAATTTTATCAATTTCATACCGATCGCCCTTTTCATGGTTACGTCAAATCCACTATTATCTTCCCCCGAGTTATTCTGTTCCGCCAAGCTGTATTGCCGTCCACTGAGTTTAGGCCTTTTTTGGATTCAATGACACACGCAACTGTAATTTTAACTTGTCCGCTCACATCGCCCATGAGAACACAAAACGTAAATTTGACGATCAATGTGAAAAAAAAAAAATGGCACTTCGTGAAACCAAGTTTGATAAGGTTAAGAATGTTTTGTCCTTTTCAGTAAAACCGGGGAAAAGTACCCCTATTCACTGATCATGGATGGTAACTATTTTAAAACAAATGTGCTCTCTTTCTCTCTCTCTGTCTGTCTGTCTGTCTGTCAGTCTCCCCCGCCCCCCCTCTCTCTTTCTGTCTATCAGTCAGTCTAACCACCCATACTACTCATCCCTTTATGTATGTCAGTTCACCCTACTCTTTTCTATCTCTCTCTAGTCCTATCTCTCATCTTCTCTATTTCTGGTCAGTCAGCTTCCTTCTCTCTCTCTCTCTCTCTCTGACTCTCAGTCAGTATCTCTCTCTCTCTCTCTCTCGGCTCTCTTCCTCTCTATCTTTCGTCATTTCACTCTCTCTCAAATGACAATTTTTAATACGGTAGCTGTTTGGCCCAGAGGAATCGCCCGGTGCGGGACATAACTTGCATGATTTGACATGAGCAGTGGCATTCGGGGGTTTGGGGGGTGGGGGGCGGAAGGGCGGGGACGGGGTTTAACATCATGTGACCAGCTTCATGATCGGTCGCCACATGGTTCAGCATGAACTGTGGAGTTCTCGAGACTTTGAAAAGTACCCTAAGTCGGGGTTCCAGCGGCCCACCGGGCCACGGTGGTGAGGGGGGGTCACTTCCAAAGACCACTTAGAGGGCCCTCCTCCTCCCGGCTGTTCTTTTGTTGGGAGAACTAAAACGTGAAAAGATACCATTATTAGCCTGTCGTTAAGTTAAGTGTGTTTTACCTCTACCCTCTCTCCGTCTCCACCCTCCTCTCTCTCTCTCTACAGCTCCCCCCCGCCTCTCCAGCCTCTCGCGCTCTCCCCTTCTCTGCTCTCTCTCTCTCTTCATTACTGTATTCGATCTTCCCTCCCGTGAATAAGATTATTGTTGTTTGGCGTTATGGACAAAACCCTCCCCCCCCCCCCTCTCTCTCTCTCTCCTCCCTTCAATTAGTGTATTAAGATCATTCCAGCGTACTGTTTAATTATGAATCATTTCTTGTTGTCTTATGACCTCCTCCCCCACGCTCTCTCTCTCTCCTCTCCCCTCTCTCTCGCTCCGCTCCCCCCCCCGCCCCCCCTCGCTCTCTCTCGCCTCTCACGCTATGCTCTAGAGATCTTTCAGCTTACCGTCCAAGATATAATGTAATGGTCTGTCGCTCCCCACTTTAACCACCCAATCCTCCCACCCACCCCCCCTCTCGACTGAAAGAATCCATGCTTACATTGACATGCATGCATCGACATCGGCTGTTGATCATTTGCCATCGCTTTGAGCAGTCCCCCCGTTGGTTCCCGTTTGTTTATTTGTTTCCTTCCCCTCAAGCAGTGGGTGCTCAAGGTTTTCATGCTTCCCATCGCTTTTGCTCTAATTGGTTTGTCCACGTTGGCGTCCTCTCTCTCTCTGCTCTCTTTCACTTGCACACCCACACCTAACACCACACCACACAACACACCCACATGCAACGCGTGCGCGCGCCACAACACATCAGAACCACACCCCAAAAACACAATACATGCGCGCACACCACACCACACACACCACACACGCACACACACACACACCACACCACACCACACCACACCACCACAACCACACCACACACACACCACACCACACACACACACGCACCCACACACACACAACACAACACAACCCACACAAGACACACACACCACAACACAACACACAACACACACACCCACACACCCACACACACACCACACACACACACACACTACAACACATACCCACACTTATGTCACACACACTACACACACACACAACTACACACACCCACACACACCACACCTCACCAACAACACACACACCACAACACACACACAACACCACCACACACACACCCACACACCACACACACAAGCACACACACAACACCCACCACACACACCACACACACCACACACACACACCCACCAGCGGCCGCGCGCTAGCGTTTTGTGATTTACGATACACTTTGGATATGAATCGCGGTCAAGGGTAGCAATCACATGAAATCCTTTCACACCTGGTCAGTCTGTGCTTGCTTCCCATTTCACGACATGATGTTGTGTGGGATATGTGCCATTTATTCTAAGTCCATGTGGACCTGAAAGGGGGCAAAGGATGGAGTAAGGCGTTGGGGCGTGGATCGAGGGTGATGGGGGTGGGGTGGGGGTGGGGGGGTGGGTTGGGGGAGGAGGGAGGGGATAGCGCTTTACATATTAACAAAAAAAAATCTAAAATCTGTAAGATGGCGCAGATGGCTGTGAGGGAACGGGAAGGCGTTTCCTTCCTCTGGATTTTTTTTTTTGATTTTTATTTTTAATCATGATTAGAAAAGATGAACCCCCCAGTGATCGAACTGTGCCTAGTGAGCGAATGAGTCATTACACGGAACGACCGACTGTATCGAAGACCCAACCAATCAATTCGTTCCAACAAAGGGGAGTATCGTGTTCTGTCGGCATGATTTATTCCCATGACACTGATTGTTTCTGAAGATCAGTATCACCGTTACGACGGTCACTGTTCCTTTGTGTGATGATAGTATGATTCGGTATTGATGATGGTTGTGGGACAAGTGATAATTCTCTCGTTGTATTGACGCTGGTTTTCTTCATTGGCTAAAATCAAATCCTTCAGCGATCAGTGTTCGAGCCGAAACCTCATCGGCGTGATGTTAACTGCGTGTCTGATTGCCCACGGAAAGGGGAAAAGGGAGGAAGTTTCTCTCCCCCCGCATCTCTCTCCTCCTCATCTCCTCCTCCTCTCCTCGTCACCACACACACACAACACACACAGAAATAGAGGATTAAAGAGGGTCCGAGAGAGAGAAGAGTACGAGAGAGGGCGAGAGAGAGAGGAAGAACAGACAGACAGAGCATACTAGTAGAGACAGAACGTGACCGACTGACAGACAGGCGACAGTACAGAACAGAGATAGAGAGAGAGAGAGCGAAGAGAGAGAGAGAAGAGAAGAGGAGAAGGAGTAGGAGGGAAGGCGGGAGGAGGGATATGGAATCGTTTTGATTTTCTGAAGGTAAATTGGGGAGCTGATGCTATTTTTGACACAAGAGAGAGGAGGAGAAGAGAGAGGAGAGAAGAGAGGGAGAAGAATAGAGGAGGGAAGGGAGGGATATGGAAGAACGTTTGGAGATTTTAACTGCAGGTGATGGACGGAGCTGATGGCTCTTTCTTTTTTTTTTTTTGACACACAGAGAGGATAAGATAGAGAGAGAGAGCAGAAGAGGGAGAGGAGAGAGAGATACAGACCTGACAGACAGACACGGAAGAGTACCGAGAAGACAAGACTACGCATATAATTCACGCTGACCGTGAGTGAGACGCTAGGGAATGATCTGTTGTTTCGTCAGCGCGCACCGCCTACTTTCAGTGTCTTGCTGTATGTGTGTTAGTTTATCACACATACCGGCTGTAGTGGTGTGTGTGGTGTGTGTGTGTGTGTGTGTGTGTGGGTGTGTGTGTGTGTGCGCGCCGCGCGGCAGGCGGCCGCCCGCGACCGCTGCCCCAGTTTTATGCAAAGGGCCAGAAACCCCACCCTGGCTTTGCAGCAACTTGACCGAGCTCGAGCAGTGACTTTCTTACCTCCCCTGAAATCTGCTGTAGATACACACACGAATATACAAACATGTGAACACACACACACACACACACACCAAAAGAAACACAGACAAAACAGTTTTCGAGCGTGCACGCATGTGGACGTATATGCGAGCATGAGGTCATATGGGGCATGCTAGTATGCGTCCGTATACCCTCGACACCCTCCCCAAAACCATCAATATCAACCAAACCACAACTACCACCACAGCCAGGACCCCTGAAGCAGCAACAACTGCAGCATTTATTCGTCACCCTCATCGCCATCAACTACCACCACCACCCACCACCACCTGCAAAAAGCACCCTCCGAACCACCACCCACCCGCAGACTTCGAACCCCACACCCCACAAGAACTACTCACGCGGCAGCTGGTTGTACAGGGGCTCCCGATCCACGGTGCCCCACCACTTGAACTTGGGCGTGGGGAGAGCGGCACACTCTCCACGGGCCAGAAGGGCCCGTCCTTGTTCCGCTCCACGCCGAACTTGTCCACGTAGCGCCCGCTGTTCGTCCAGCAGCTTGCACGCCGGGCGGCAGGGTCCCTGAACGCAGCGCCTTCAGGAAGCCCTCCTTGGTGTAGAAGTGGCGGCTCTTGGGCTTGCCCCGCCCCCCCCGCCCCGCCGCCCCCGTATCGCTGCACGGCGTTGGTGTAGTCCTCGCGGATGTTCTTGATGCCTTCCGAGAAGTTCTCTCCAGCCCGAAGACCCCCGGGGACTGGTCCTGGTTGGACTTGGACAGCTCGTCCCGGAAGATGAACTCCACCTGGCCGAAGAGGTTTAAGGTTGAGGGTTCAGGGGTCGTGTCTCAGGTTGACTGCTGGGTGGGTCAAGGTTGTCTGGCCGAGTGGAGAGAGACATGGGTGTTCTGTGGGGGTGTTTGGGGTGCTGAGTATTGAATGTTTCTGAATCCTTTAACTGACCGGTTGATAGGTTGGTTTGTTAACTTGTTGCTTCAGTCGTGGTGTGAGACACCCATGTGGACAAAACTAAACATCCTCCATACCAGCATTTGAAACAACATACAGCTATTGCGTCGGGCAAAAGATTCGAATGACAGGAAATATTTCCAGATTTTTTCCAGAGAAGGGGGGGGGGGGTGACTTTTCACTGCATCGTGCGCATACAAGTGAACACAGTGCACAAGATGACAATCTTCTTGTGGGCACTAAATTTACAATGAGTTAAAAGTCATTTGGAATTTTATAGAAAACGTCACACTATGTTGCAACTATCATAATACTCCTCGTACTGACTCGAAATCTGTTCAATGTTCAGATGAAGAACACCTTTCTCAAATAAATGACTGTGTCTTCGAATCAGTCTCAGTCAAAAATATCTGTAAGAAAACTAGATATCATTCCAAAAAAGAAAACAGTAAAAAGAAAAACTCTGTGTGTGTGTGTGTGTGTGTGTGTGTGTGTGTGTGTGTGTGTGTGTGTGTGTGTGTGTGACCGAAGAGTTGCTCTAATTACTGTGTTGGGAGTTGAACAGGTCGCTTTACATCGGCACACAGAGATCCCCTGTCACACTGTAAATCAAATTAGAATTATATCTTGGATTAGTAACAATTTCATATTTTATCTACTTTTTTTTTTTAAGAAGAAAAAAAAACTACGCTCTTTTCTGCGACTTTTTTTTCCTATTACGTCGTCTTCTGCGAGTCTTGTCTGCCGTTTCATTCCAGTGAAGTCTACAACTTTACGCACATCCGGAAAAAAAAAATCTTCCAATTTCTTAAGATATATATAAGGCAAGATTCTGAATATATTTTCAAACACGTCCCTTCTTGCGTGTCAGTCTCAATTTTGGAAGCTACAGACAGCATCCCTTTTGAAACAGCATGAAATAGCATGATTAAAACAGCTACTGTCACACATAAAAGCGAATGCCACAGCCATTAAAATAGCAAACATCTGTATCTCACAAGGGAAACCCTTTCCCGACAAAACAGACAAAAACACTGTTCTGTTCATAAATGAAAGTCACTATACATACAACCAAATTTGTTCACGAACATTATCATCTTTTTGGAGATATTGTCAGGTTTCTCAGCAGAATCTTTGAAGCAGAACTTCGCGAACTGTTTCTCATTGGTTTTATTTTTTAATTTCTCCGGAACAACATAATGATAGTCTATTCATTGAGATGTTTGTGTTCCATGAGTGGTCTTGTTCTCGTTTGAGCATTAACCCTTTGGAACAATCAATATCGAATTTTCATCTCTCTCTCTCTCTCTCTCTCTCTCTCTCTCTCTCTCACACACACACACACACACACACACACACACACACACACCACGCACGCACGCACGCACACATACACACCGTGTGCCTGGTATGCCTGTGAAATAGATGGTTTGGACCTATGGATCTGGACCTCTCTCTCTCTCTCTCTCTCTCTCTCTCTGTGCGCGTCTCTGTGTGTGCGCGCGCGCGTGCGTGCGTACATGCATATGTGCGTGCGTGCGAGCGAACGAGCGAGCGTGCATGCATGCGTGCGCATGTGCGTACGTGTGTGTGTATGTGTGTGTATGCGCGCGAGCGAGCGCGTGTATGCGTTGCTAACTGCCAACTCTTCCACTGACATGAATATTTCTCTTCTTCTTCTTCTTCTTCTTTCTACACATATTTCTTTTCTAACGCCATGACAGTAAAGGCGGACTGTAGTTCTCTATTGCACTGCATGATTTTGATGATTCTCTGCCACCGCAGCATTAAACTTCTAACAAACTTGCCACAGCCTTGTCGGTTTGGCTCACAGGTAAGTCTGTTACAAGTATGATAGGTCGATCGGTGGCTTGATGGGCTAGTGACTTGACTGATCCACATATGGACTGCCTGCCAGCGAGACAATCAAATCGCAGAGTCTAAAATCAGACGACATGAAAACATATCCAGAAAAAAAACACGTATTTTTTGTTTAAACAAAACCGAAAGCAAAACATGAAAAGACCCAGGAGTAAAAGAACATGACTGAGTGAATTTAATAATCTATTGCCGTTCACTATTAAATTTATTTCTGCCGAACATTTTCTCTGCAATGCATGAGGTGTTGTGTTTGTGTGTTTTTAACAAACAAACACGCAATGGGGGGGGGGGGGGGGGGGGGGGGGACAAACTTTTCATCTGACCTGCGCGTTAGAGTTGGAGGGAAAGTAGTTCATGATGGCTTCCTTGTCGGCTTGCAGCGCCCTCCAGCGGGTCACTTTTCAAGCGGTTCTGCTCTTTCTCAGACACAGGCCCAGTATTAAATGAGCGTTCAGGTCAACCTGCAACGCACAGGGCTTTGCGTCAACGACCTCTCTTCAGAAGGAATTCTGCTCTCTCTCTCTCTCTCTCTCTCTCTCTCTCTCTCTCACACACACACA
Source organism: Conus betulinus (assembly GCA_016801955.1). Classification (NCBI taxonomy): domain Eukaryota; kingdom Metazoa; phylum Mollusca; class Gastropoda; order Neogastropoda; family Conidae; genus Conus; species Conus betulinus. The sequence continues at coordinate 22,428 of JADBJO010018466.1, read as the reverse complement.
CACACACACACACACACACACACAAACACACACACAAACACACACACGCACATACACACATATATACATACACAGAACACGTGCGTGCGCACACACACACACACACACACACACACACACACACACACACACACACAACACACCATAATGATAATAACTGATCCTTACTTCTGCTTTTTTCGTCAGTTTTTTTGCTTTATTACTTTGGTGAGAATATTTCAATTCAAAAATCACTTTACAGAAAAGAAAAAAAAAACAACCTCCTCATCAACAACTTTGGTTACATTTGAAAATTATGAAGCAATGACACAAACTTTGAAGCAAATGAATACAATATCATATTGCAAAGCAAAATACGTGGGGAAAAACTGAATGTCGTTAGAAAGAAAAAACTGCTGAACTGATCGTAGCTTAAACTTGGTAGGAACATGGAATGTGACCAAAAGAGTGCGTGCTATCTGCGTATGCGTGTGAATATACGTTTGTGCCTCTCTCTCTCTCTCTCTCTCCCTCTCTCTCTCTCTGTCTCCCCCCTTTCTCTCCCCCCTCCTCTCTCTCTCTCTCTCTCTCTCTCTCCCCCCTCTCTCTCTCCCTCTCTTCTCTCTCTCACCCCCTCCCCTCCCCCAGCCCAGTGTTAAAAAAAAAAATTAGACAAGCCAACACTTATTAGCCGTGAATGAAGACACACGAACACATCGTTGGTTATTCATTCTCCAGCGTAGAAGCAGCCATCTCTGAGATGAGGCAATCAATCAATAAATCAATCAACCAATCAATCAATCAATCAATCAATCCAACCCAATCAATCAATCAAGTCAATCTCCCCCATCGACGAGTCACTCAGTTGGGACGGGGGGCCGTGAGGAGACACACGGCACACATCCGAAGGGTGGGGGGGGGGGGCGGGACTCAGGCCGTGGAGAGAGATCAAACCAATCAAAAAGGCCCGAAAGAAACAGAAAGAACCAGAAATCAATCAAGGACATGGGAGTCACTCATCAGAAGTAGGGGGCCATCGCTTCGGTCGTCCCAACCTGGGGGGGGGGCCAGGTGGGGGTGGCGGGGGGGGGGGGGGAGACGGGTGGAGATAGGGGGGGGGGGGGGGGACGGGGGATAGGGGGAGGGTGGGACGGGGGGGGGGGGGGCGAGGGAGGGGGGGGGGGGGGGGGAGATTAAATCTGGAAAGAAAGGCCAGAAAGAAGGCGGAGAATACAGGACTGAGCAGAACAGCGACAGAAGGTTGGGAGATGATACAAACGAAAGAATGGAGTGCTGAGAGGAGCGAAAGAATAACGAATAAGCTGCTAATACAAGACAAAAATGACCCTGAGAAGAAGAAATAAGTTAATGTGACTACCAGAGACAAGAAAAGCTGATGAAAAAGAAAAAAAAAGAGTTCAATTTATAGTCTTCAAGAAGAAGAAGACTAAGCTGATCAAAAAGAAAAAAAAAAAGAAGAAACCCTAGAGAAGGCCGTCAAGACAGAATACAGCTATAGACCCACGAAAAATACGTGTAGAGACGAGAAGACAAGAAGAAACACAACAACAAGAAGCAACACCCAGCGGAGAGGTGACAGTTTCCGGGAATTTAACCATGATCCAGCCCAGCCACAGTAAGAAAAAAGAATAAAAAGTTCGACAAGAGATAAGGACAAAAAAGGGCGAGGAAAAGAACACGGGCAACAATTAGAAGAAGACTTATAAGACGAAGAAAGAAAAGGACGAGGTTGACAAGACAGAAGATGGATAAGAAGACAGAAAGAACAACAACAAGTGAACAAGCGAGAGGCGTCTGTGAAAGAAGGCCCCGAAGCATCCCAGAGAATAGAAGCAATTCACGTGAGGGAGGAGAGAGAGAATAAGAAAAGAAAGATATTAGAAGAATCAAAGATCGAGGAGAATAGAGGGAGAAGAGAGCAGAGAGAAAGAGGAGAGAGAGAGAGGAGATAGATAGAAAGAGACGAGAGGAGGATAAAGAGAGAGAGAAAACTCAAGAGGAAGAAGAGAGACGAGAAGTCGAGACGAGAAGATAAAAGAGAGAGCAAGAGGTTACGGAAAGAGGGAGATTCAGATAGAGTTGAAGAGGTTGGAGGAAGAAGAAACTAAGACTAAGACAAGAAGAAAGATGAGAAGAAGAAGAGAAAAGAGGAAAGACGAAGAAGAAGAAAAAGTAGAGTATATGAGCGAGCGATAGAGGCAGAGAGAATAGAGAGTAGCGAGAAGAGAGGAGAGAAGAGAGAGCGAAGAAAGAAGAGAGGAGAGAGAGAGTAGAGAGGGAAGAAGAAGATCACAAGAGAGATAGACGAGGAGACAGAGACAGAGAGAGAGAAGATAGAGAGAGAGGAGAGAGGATAAGAAGAATTGACGTAAACGATAAAGAGAGGAGGAAGAGCGACGATTAGGAAGGAAGAAGACTCGGGGATAGAGATCAAGTCCAGGGGGATGGGCAGAAAGACGAGATATTCAGAAGTAAAGAAAGAAGAGCATCAGAAGAAAACTCAGGTTGAGAAGAAAGAAAGAAAAAAGGTTTGAGAGGGGGAAGATAGAAGGCTGAAAGGTCAGAAGACGTTCAGGAAAAAGAACACAAAATGAGAAGAATGAGGTGGGGTGATGAAGAAAAAGAAGAGATGACTGAGAGGAAAATGGAAGAGAGAAATAATAAGAAGAGAAAGAAAAGGACAGAGAAGAACGAAGAGGAAGTAATAAGAAGGACTCGAAATCGATGCCCATAACTGGGGAGACTAACAGAGAGAGAGAGAGAGAAAACAGAAGGAGGCTGAGCAGTTTGAGAAGAACGAAGAAAAAAAAAAAAAAAAAAAAAAGGTTGAAAATAAAGAAAGCGAAGAGAAAATGGACAAAAAAAAAAAAAAAAAAAGAAAATTTGAGAAGAGATGAAGAAGATGTTGAAGAAGAACAAGGAAACGAAGAAGAAAAAAAAAGAAAGAAGTTAAGTAGAGGTTAGGAGGAGAGAAGAGAAGAAGATCAGCAGAAGAAAGAAGATAAAGATGGAAAGGAGAGGAGAGAAAAAAAAAGACAAAGAAAAAAAAAAAACTGAAAGAAAGATGATTAACATGAAAGAAATGAGGACATGAAGTAGAAATCAAGAAGAAGAAGAAAGAAGAAGAAGAAAAGAAGGAGGAGGAGGAGGAGAGGAGGAGGAGGAGGAGGAGGAGGAGGAGGAGAAAGAGGAGGAGAATAGGGAGAGACGCAACAACAAAAAACCTCGCCATGGACGGGTCCCAAGCCCCGGCTGAGAAAGAGGAGGAGGGTTGGGCGTTAGGGGTAGCTTCCCCTACCCTGTGAAAACAAACTAGCTACAGAAACGCCAACAAGGAAATCACAGAACATTCGGCCCTGGCCCTGAGGGGAGGGATGCACCTTCAGCGGAAGATCTAGGATCTATGACGCGGAGTAGTGAAAGCCAGAACTCTGGAAGCTACTCAGCCGACTTCCATCCTTAGTACCAGGACCACCATCACCATCGGGACATGGAATGTACGGACCATGTTCGAAACACAGGCAAGACTGCTCAAGTGGCCACAGAGATGAGGAACAATAAACTGAGCGTCTTGGGCATCGGCGAAACAAGAAGATGGATAGGAGCAGGACAGAGGAGGAGACTGACCACAGGAGAGCTGCTGCTGTTTTTCGGGCCCACGAAGTCGAGGAGGACAATGCGCCGCCGCACACCCACGGAGTCGCCCTGTGATGCTGTCCAAGACTGCACAGAGAGCGCTGACGATGACGGAGATGGCAGGCTCATGGTCCCCGGATCATCACAGCGTCCTTCAGAACTAAAAAACGCCGCCTCTCAACCTGTAACAACCCTACGCTCCGTATATGCTACGCTCCGACGACGAATGACAGTGAGGAGGATGACAAGGGATGACTTCTACAATAGACTCCCAAACAGTTCTCCAGAGTTTCCCTGGAAGAGACATCACTGTTGTCATGGGAGACTTCACTTCAACGCCAAGATTGATTGGCAGCGACAACACAGGCTATGAGAAGATCATGGGGGGCGACGGCATGGGCTGGGAGACATGAATGAATGACAATGGCGAGAGGTTTGCAGACCTGTGGCCACAAGTGAGCTCGTCATAGGAGGAAGCATCTTCCCGCACAACAAGAATCCACCAAAGCCACCTGGGTTTCTCTCCGATCACACAAACTGAAAAATCAAATTGACACACATATGCATCTACAAGAAGTTTTAGAAGATCACTCTTGGATGTCCGCGTCGTCCGTAGAGAGGAGCAGATGTCGCTTCAGATCACCATCTGCTCACAGGGCGCTTTAAACTGAAACAACTGAAGAAAAACTGGACGGGGGGGAAATCACCCATCGTCAGAGATTCAACACAGTCCTTCTAAAAGACCCAACAAAGAAAGAGGAATTCAAAACTGAACTCTCAAACCGCTATCAGATCCTGCAAGAGAGCTGCTTGAGGAAGAAGTGACAATTGATGAGAGATGGGGAGATGGGGAGCAATGAAAGAGGCCTGGGTTACAACCTGTAAAGTTGTACTAGGCCATAAAAAAACAAAAATCAAAAGGAGTGGATCTCGGCAGAATCTTTAAAGAAAATAGAAGAGAGAAAGCAGAAGAAGGCGGCAGTCAACAACAGCCGGACAAGAACAGGGAAAAACCAGAGCTCAGCAGCAAACAGTATACAGGAGTTAACGAAGAAGTAAAGAAAAAAAGTGTGAAGGCAGACAAGAGGAAGTACATTGAGAATCTGGCAGTGGAGGCAGAAAGAGGCAGCGAGACTTGGCAACATGAAGAAAGACCCCTTGTATGACACCACACGAAAGAAGTTGTCAGGGAAGTTCAGCAAGCCAGAGAGAGGCCCGTGAAAGACAAGGAGGGAAAAGGCAATACAAGGTGAGGATGGACAGAAACAGAGATGGAAAGAGCAGCACTTTGAAGAACTACTAAACAGGCCAGCGCCAGAATATCCACCAAACATCCAGCCAGCTGAGAATGATCTTCCTATCAACAACTGCGGTGCACCTACCAGAGAAGAGATCAGAGAGGCGATAAAAAAAAGCTAAGGAACGGAAAGGAGGCTGCAGGCCCAGACAATATACCTGCAGAGGTTTTGAAGATGGATACAGAAACCACAGTAGAGATATTACACCCTCTTTTTGCAAGGATTTGGGAGGAAGAACAGGTCCAACAAACAAGGGAAAGAAGGTTACCTGATCAAACTGCCGAAGAAAGGTGACCTCAGCTCATGCACCAACTACAGAGGCATCACATTGCTGTCAGTCCCAGGAAAGGTATTCAACAGAATCCTATTGGAAAGGATGAAGAAGAACCAGGTAGACGCACATCTCAGAGATCAGCAAGCGGGCTTCCGCAAGGACAGATCCTGCACCGACCAGATTGCCACACTCCGCATCATCCTGGAGCAGTCGTCAGAGTGGGAACTCACCACTGTATATCACTTTCATCGATTACGAGAAGGCTTTCGACAGTGTCGACAGAGCATCTATCTGGAAGCTGCTGCACACATTATAGTGTACCACAGAAGTTCATCAACATCATCCGAAATTCTTATGAGGGGATGATGACCTACAGAGTGGTACATGGAGGTCAACTTACTACAGATGCTTTTGAAGTGGAGTGAAAACAGGAGTGAGACAAGGGTGTGCCTTCTCTCACCATTCCTGTTCCTTCTCGCTATAGACTGGGTTATGAAGACGGCAACTGCAGGCAAAGCGCCGCAAAATGGCATCCAGTGGACTCTGTGGACAGTCTGGTGGAAGCAGCTGGACAGACCTTTGACTTTTGCCGATGATTTGGCCCTTCTTTCACACACCCAGCCACAGATGCAAAACAATACCGATCGCAAACAGTGGCAGAAACGTAAAACGGTCATCCAGCATTGGACTGAAACATCCACAAAGGAAAGAGTTAAAGTCATGAAAGCCAATGCCACAAACCAAGACCCCCAATGTAGACATCATGCTAGAAGGCAACGCGTTGGAGGAGGTGGACAAATTCACTTTACCTTGGTAGCGTCGTCGTCGACATACAAGGTGGTACAGATGCTGATGTCAGAACCAGAATCGGAAAAAGCGCGAGAGCAGCCTTCTCTCCAGCTGAAGAATATCTGGAAATCAAATGTCATCTCCAAGAAAACCAAGATAAGGATATTCAATAGCAACGTCAAATCAGTACTTCTTTATGGAGCTGAGACATGGCGAACCACAGTTACCATCACCAACAAGATCCAGACTTTCATCAATTCCTGTCTGAGGCGCATACTGAGGATCCACTGGCCAGACAGGATCAGCAATGAGGACCTGTGGCAACAGACAAATCAGAAGCCAGCCGATGCAGATATTCTCCCAAAGAGAGGAGGTGGGTGGATAGGCCACACCCTAAGAGAAAGCCTGCCGACAACACCACCAGGCAGGCATTGTCCTGGAACCCGCAGGGGAAAATGCGGATATGATTCAGCGTTGGGGAAAACCTGGAACCAGCTGGAGAGAGAATTGCCCTGGACCGTGATGCCTGGAGGACCCTTGTTGGCGAACGGCCTATACCCCAGAAGGGGTTGTAGTAACGTAAGTAAGCAGTAAGGCCACAGTAGCAAGAAAGAAAACCAAAACAAACAACAACAACAACAACGAAACAGCAACAACAACAACAACAACAACAACAACAACAACAAACATCAACACCAACCCAACAGCAAAGCACACACACACACACACACACACACAACACACACACCCCCACACACCACACACAACACACCACACCACAACAAACCAACCAAATGTAAACCGCAATCCAAAGACCCCCAAAAACCAAGCACCCCCACACCAACACCGGCACGGCAAAAAAAAACCACAGAGCAGCGCCCCATCCATTACACTCCGCCTCTCAGGGAAACGCCGCCGGAGCCCGCTTGGACGTGGGGTCGTCGCCGCCGCCTGCTGCTGCAACATCATCATCAGCATTAGGCACAACAAGGGCCTGCGGGGGGCAGGAGGACTCGGCTGACTGTACCCGCGGCATGCTCCGCTGTTGGGCAAGCTTGCCGGCGGCGGTTGAGGCGCTCCGGGGCGGGTGTGGCCAAGGCCTCGCGTACCCGCCGCTCCAGCTCAGACTCCATCTGGTCCATCCCAGGATCGTCTGGCGCCATTGCGGTTCGTCCGCCGCTGTCGGGTGGGGGGACAACACAAGAAGGAAGGAAGCGTTGAAGGGGTTGGTGAGTGAGGGTCAAAGGGGGGGGGGGGGGGGGGGGGGGGGTGGGTTAGAGAAACGGGGAAGAAGAAGGGAGGGAAGGAAGAGGAGGAGGAGGAGGGAGGAGGGAGAGAGGAGGAGGTAGGAGGGGGAAGGAGGAGGGGGGGTGAAAAGGGATGGTGATGTTAGTTTAGAGAGGGGGGAGAAAGCGAGTAGGAGCGAGTGAAGGCAAAGACTAAGGAAACAGAAGAACAAAAGAAGGAAGAAAGAGAAAAAAAAAAAAAAAAAGGGGGGAAGAACGAAAAGAAAGGAGAAAAAGAAGGGTGGGGGGGGGGGGTGGGGGGGACGAAGAAAATAAAGCGGGGGGGGGGGGGGCGGAGGGGAAAAAAGAAGGCGGAAAAAGAAAACGAAGAAAGAAATAAAAAGGGGGAGGCGCAAGAGACGGAAGGAGGAAAAAAAAGAAGGAACAGACAAGGAGGAAAAGAAGGAATGGAGCGAAAAAAGCTGTGAAAAGAAGGACACCTAGGGTGGTATAAAAAAAGAGAGAGTGATTTGGCTAAAGGAAAAAGAAGAAAGAAGATGACCGGGTGTCCAGAGGAAGACTGGACCAGAAGGAAGAAAAGAGACAGACAACCACAGAAAGGATTGTACACCGAGGGTCAAGCCGGCTCCATGTGGACCACATCCGCTAGACTGACCACACAACACTATCAGGATGTGGACTACAGCCACCAGACTGACCCACTAAACTATCAGGGTGTGGATTACAGCGCGCTTGGACTGACCACAACACTATCAGGGTGTGGACTACAGCCCCTAGCTAGACTGACCCTAAACTATCAGGATGTGGACCACAGTCGCTTGACTGACCACAACACTATCAGGGTGTGGACTACAGCCCTAGCTAGACTGACCACTAAAATATCAGGATGTGGACCACAGTCGCTTGACTGACCACAACACTTATCAGGGTGGTGGACTACAGCCCTAGCTAGACTGACCACTAAACTATCAGGATGTGGAACCACAGTCGCTTGACTGACCACCACTATCAGGGTGTGGGACTACAGCCCTAGCTAGACTGACCACTAAACCTATCAGGATGTGGGACCACAGTCGCTTGACTGACCACAACACTATCAGGGGTGTGGACCACAGCCCTAGCTAGACTGACCACAACACTCTCAGGGGGTGTGGACCACAGCCCCTAGCTAGACTGACCACAACACTATCAAGGTGTAGGGACCATAGCCGCTAGACTGACGGACTAAACTATCAGGGTGGTGGACCACAGCCCTAGCTAGACTGACACACACCACTATCAGGGTGTGGACCACAGCCCTAGCTAGAACTGACCACACCACTATCAGGGTGTGGACCACCCCTAGAGACTGACCACTAAACTATCAGGGTGTGGACACAGCCCTCGCTAGACTGACCACAACACTATCAGGGTGTGGACTACAGCCCTAGCTAGAATTGCCACAAACACTATCAGGATGTGGACTACAGCAGCCCTAGCTAGACTGACCCACTACACTATCAGGGTGGGGACCAAGCCCTAGCTAGACTGACCACTACACTATCAGGGTGTGGACTACAGCCACGCCTAGCTAGACTGACCACTAAACTATCAGGGTTGGGACCACATCAGCCTAGCTAGACTGACCACTAAACTATCAGGGTGTGGGACCACAGCCCTAGCTAGACTGACACTAAACTATCAGGGTGTGGACTACAGCCTAGCTAACTGACCACTAAACTATCAGGGTGTGGACCACAGCCCTAGCTACACTGACCACTAAACTATCAGGGTTGTGGACCACAGCCCTAGCTACACTGACCACTAAACTATCAGGGTGTGGACCACAGCCCTAGCTAGACTGACCACTAAAACTCAGGGTTGTGGACCCACAGCCCTAGCTAGACCTGACCACTAAACTATCAGGGTGGTGGACTACAGCCCTAGCTAGACTGACCACTAAACTATCAGGGTGTGGACCACAGCCCTAGCTAGACTGACCACTAAACTATCAGGGTGTGGACCACAGCCCTAACTAGACTGACCACTAAACTATCAGGGTGGGACATACAGCCCTAGCTAGACTGACCACAACACTATCAGGGTTTGGACTACCGCCCTAGCTAGACTGACCACAACGCACTATCAGGGTGTGGGGACTACAGCCCTAGCTAGACTGACCACACACACTATCAGGGTGTTGGGACCACAGCCCTAGCTAGACTGACCACTAAAAGATCAGGGTGTGGACCCACAGCCCTAGCTAGACTGACCACTAAAAACTATCAGGGTGTTGGACACAGCCCCTAGTTAGATTGACCACTAAACTATCAGGGTGTGACCACAGCCCTAGCTAGACTGACCACTAAACTATCAGGGTGTGGACTACAGCCCTAGCTAGACTGACCACTAAACTATCAGGGTGTTGTGGACCACAAACCCTAGCTCAGGTGACGGACCACTAAACTATCAGGGTGTGGACCACAGCCCTAGCTAGACTGACCAAAACACTATCAGGGTGGACCACGTGGGACTGACCACAGCCCTAGCTATGACTGACCACTAAACTATCAGGGTGGGGGTGGACTACAGCCCTAGCTAGACCTGACCACTAAACTATCAGGGTTGGACCACAGCCCTAGCTTTACTGACCACTAAACTATCAGGGTGTTGGGACTACAGCCCTAGCTAGACTGACCACTAAACTATCAGGTTGTGGACCACAGCCCTAGCTAGACTGACCACTAAACATCAGGGGTGTGTGGACCACAGCCCTAGCTTGACTGACCACTAAACTATCAGGATTGTGGAGGTGATCTAGATAAGCACTGAACTGGACGGCGTGTGAACGACCGCCACGCAAAGAACAATGAAGATCACACACACACCACACACACCTACCACACACAACACACACAAACACACAACCACACACACATCAGAATGACATCAAAAAAAAAAAAAAACAAAAAAAAGAAAAAAAGCCCTCCCCCCTTCTTCCCTCCACCACCACCAAATTACCCAGACCGCCTCCGTGTGAAAAACGAGAAGGGCGAAAAAAGTAAAACAGTAAACGAAGGGAGGGAGCCGCAGCCCTACTCGATGCCCCACAAGAAAAACAGCCCGCTGACTGAAGAAAGAAAGGGGGGAGAAAAAAAAAAAAGAGAAAAAAAAGAAAGGTGGGGGGCAACAGACGACAAAAAGGAGAGGGGTCCCACCATGACAGATAAGAGAAAGCTGTTCAGAGAACGGGTCGAAGTATATCCATCTCAGTTCTGCTTGAGGACACTTAAAACACAGACAATGAAAGTAAAAACATCCTTCCTCAGCAGCCTCAACAGCAGTGAAAAACGAAAGTAGTTAGTGGAAAGCAGTAGCACATAGAAAAAGGGGGAAAAGCAAAGTAGGCACGCGACTACAAACAATATTTCCCCACCATGACAGGTAATAGTAATGGTGGTATTTTCCTCTAGTCTGCTAATGGCTTAGAAACAACAGCAATAAAACATCCAGTCAGCATCAACAGCATATCAACAGTAGAAGTAGCAGTATCAGCGCCACATGCGGTGTAATAGTAATGGTGGTATAGCAGCAGTCAACGCTGGTATAATTAGTGGTAGTGGTGCGCAGCTGTAGTAGTAAACAGTGTAGCAACAGCAGGAAGAAAAACATTAGCGCAGCAGCAACAGCAGCAGCAGTATTAGCATAACAGCAAGAGCAGCCAGTACCGCGTAGTAACAGCAACAGCAGCAGCCGCCACAAGTAAAACACTTAAGTGTGTGGATAAAAACGTTGGCCAAAAATAATGGAACCCACTTACACGTTCGTGCGGATCAGGAGCCGTTCCACACCCTATCACTCTCCACAGTGCCCACTCTATTCATCCCTCCTCCGCAATCAAGTTATTTCTTTTTTTTTTTTTTTTTACATACAACGTATTGGTTGTGGTTAGTTAGCGGGTTTCTATATCAGCAGGAAAAAAAAATCGCCCAAACACCTCTTGACACACAACATGGCACAGGTAACTAACCCCGTGAATTTTTTTGTGTGTGTGCGGAATCCGGATCCTATGGATGAGACCAGGATCGTCCAGCACCATTATCATTAATTTCATTAACGCAAGAAACTGCCGGATCCGATTGAGAAAAAAACGGGAATTCCGGGAATGTTTTATGAATGTGGGGCAATGGATTGATCCCCATAAAGTTATGGTGCGGATTGGGATCAACGCCCGTGCGGTGTTGAGAGAGAGAGAGGGGATAGATGAGAGTGAGAGGAGCCGATGAGAGAGAGTGAGAGAGAGGAGGAGATAGAGAGAGAGAGAGAGAGAGAGACCGGGAGAGGGAGAGAGAAAGAGGGAGGACGAGGAGGAGAGAGCGGAGAGAGAGGAGAGAGAACAGAGAGAGACTGGAGAGAGGTCGGAAGAGAGAGAAAGAGGAAGAGAAGAGAGAGAGAGAGAGAAGAGAGAGAGGTGTGTGTGTGTGTGTGGTGTGTGTTTGTGTGTGTGTGTGTGTGTGCTGTGTGTGTGTGTGTGTACAGAGACGCCAGACAGACGGACCACAGACAGACAGGCAGAACAGAGACGAGAGAGACAGAGACAGGAGAGAGAGAGAGAGAGAAACTCCTTCAGTCCGTACGAACTTCAACCTCTTTTTTCCTGGTAGGAAAAAAAAATGTATTGACAACAGAACTGATGTGGAGATTCCTACCCATTTCACAGAGCTCTGCACCCTCTCTCCTGCGCCCTTTCATTTTCTTCTGCAGTTGGTTGTTATGCGCATGCTTCAACCCTAGAGGAAAAAGGGCGTGATTGGGGACTTCCGTTTTTACACGGGTCTTTCTTTGTTCTGAGTGCCAAGTGTCTGCATGTATGGTAGGTGAATGGGTACTGCATGCAAAACGTAAGTCTGAAGTAATAATAATCATTGCATGTAGGCCTAACTGTTTGACCGTGGGACAAAAGTTACTTTTCCGTTTCTGTTTTTAAATTTTGTTTTGTTTTGTGTTTGATTTGTTTGTTGTTGGTTGCAACCTGCTAAAATCATGCACACAAAAGGCAAGACTTAGGCTGAGCTTAAAAACATACACACATCGATGGAAAACAAAGCAAACACAATTGTGTGGTGGAGACGAGGAGAGAGACGAGGGAGAGACGAGAGACGGAGGGAGGGGGGGGGGGGGCGCAGAGATATCGCATTTGTCATCGAAATAACTACAGAACAAACTCTGCACAAAAATGTAAACTATTAAATGGTGCGTCACACACACACACACCCAAACACCACACACACACACACCCAACCACACACACAACACACCACATTTTCATTTCTTGCAACATCACACACATACACCACACACAGATGTATGTGTGTGTGTATAATCCACATCCAACATTTTATATATATTTATACTATAGTATAATCATTATTATATATGTGTGTGTGTGTGTGTGTGTGTGTGTGTGTGTGTGAGTAGACACAACACACACAACGCACGCACGCACGCACGCGCGCACGCGCCCGCTTGTCACACACTACAACACACACACAAGCACACAAACACGCACCACACACACCCCACACAAAAACACTCCAAACACACAAGCACACCACACACACACACACACACCCACACAAAAACACTACAACACGCGCTGCTATCACACTACACAACAAAACACACTACACACACACACCACACCAACACACCACACACCACTCGTGCTGGCCGTAGCACGACAGGCACAAGGCATAGACTTATATGGCGGGTAGGGAAGAGGACAATGCCCGAGGAAAAACGAGCAGCATGGCTGCGAAGCCGGAGAGGAGCGGATTGGGCCGGGGGGGAAGAGAGAGAGGAGAGGGAGAGAGAGGGGCAGAGCCAGCCCCGACGACCGCCCGGCCCGACAGAGAGCGGAGAGGACGAGCGACAGATGATAGACAGCGAGCTACGTTTCCTGGGACTTTTTCTTTTTACCGCAGCCATGACTCCAGATGCTATGTGCTGACTGACGGACTACACGGTTTGACACCGCCAGCGAGCGCGCGTATTTGCGCGCGATCTTTGAGGAGTTTTTTTTTTTGGGAGAGAGAGAAGCGGAGCGAGTTGATCGCTTCCCCTTACCCCCAGACTTTGAGATGTAGAAGCTTTTCCCGGAGATGTCAGACTCTGTTCACTATTCCACTTTCAGTGATACGCGCCCGCAGTGTGGCCTGGATTAGGTGTTCTTGTATGGCGTTTCGGTCACCACCGTGTCCGAGTTTTTGGCATTTCGGGTATTTTCCCCCAGGGCGGGCCCCCCCGGGGTTTCCGGACTGCGCACCGGCCCCGCTTGGGCAGCGGGTGACCACCATTGAGCGGCTTACTTATTCTTCGTTCTTACTCCGTGTGACGACAAGATCCGCCCATCCATTTTTGCCATCAAGCCACTGTTTCAAAAGGTGAAAATAAATTTTTTGTAAAAAATAAATAATAATTAAAAGAAAAAACAGCCTAAACCCCTATGCGTCAAATCGCCCGGCCCAGCCGACAAAGAAGGTCAATGTTTTCTGTTGCGTAGGCCTACGTTCACGATTATGATAGGCACCCCTGTGCCACGTCATAGGAGCAACTAGGGAGTCTTCTCTTCTTTCTTCTATCCGTTTTCTTTTTTTTTTTCTTCTTCTTTTCTTTTACCTTGTTCTTGATGTCCAGTCAACATAATAGAAACTCCAATAACTGATGGAACAATTTTCCATTCAAAAGAGTAAGTTCCTGATATTTTTAAACACTCTGCGGGTTTCAAACCACACACACCAACATATCATCACAAACATCCATCATATAATCCCCTATACTACTTTTGTTTTTTATGTATTTGATATATATATTAGGGTGTTCCCCTTCCCCCACCCTCTTCTTTTTTTTTTTTTTTTTTTTTTTCTGTGTGTGTGTGTGTGTGCCCCTGTGTGTTGTGTTGGTCTCCCTTCTTTTTTTCCCCTCCTTTTTTTCTGATGTCTCTTCTGTCGTGCCCCTTTTTTCCTGTGTGTGTGTGATCCCTTTGCCTTCGTTGTCCCGTTTCGTCTTTTGTGTATGTGGGGTCTGTTGTCTTGGTGTTCATGCAGGGTGTTCTCAATGTCCCAAATCCTTCCACATCAGGTCAAGGCCACAAACAAAACCAAAAAAAAAAAGCCAACCAAGAAACCCTTGAGGCCGCGGTAGCTCGGGTAATGTATGACTTGAACCGGCAACAACCGACTCCCAACGACTTGTGGAGAAGAGAAGGATTTGATCTAAGAACACAATAGTCAGAATTTGATCACCAGCACAAAGACAGTGTAACGTCCCCAAACCGCGTTCCCTGTGCTCCCAACAGTTCAGACATGCGGCGATCCTTCAGCCCAGCCACCCCGTTCTCAGTCACACACACATTTCCACACGTGCACTAGCACTCCACGTTTGGCTAATACTTGCCCCGCTCGGCAGCGAACCCAGTATCCATCCCCCCCGCCGGCATTCACTCGACGGACACATCTCTTTTTAGTGCCCATACTCACAATGGCCCAGTTCTTCACTGCTGTGGAAGGCCATTTTTTTTTATAGGCAAGACAACCACTGCCGCCACGGATCACAGAATTCCTTTTGTCACCACTGAGACATTTATAGGCCTCCCCACATTACCTAGCCACCCACCCCTTTTTTTTCTCAACACCCCCTCAGATCAGTTGTTTTCCCCACCACCCTTTCCATTCCACACACATCCTACTGCCAGTGTCACTTTCAACTCACCACCCACCACACTCCCCCACACCACCAACAGTCTCGTTTTGCGCAAACAACCCGGGCCATTTGACCAGTCACACACACCACAGCAACACCACACACACTACCACCCAATTCTCTCTATTGCTCTCCTTTTACCGCCTTCAACGGCGTCCCAACGTCCACCCTCCCCCCCCCCCAACACACCAACCAGAGGGAGGGGGTGCGCGCGCGAGCCCACATTAAGGCCAGCAACACAATCATTTGATAATCATACGCAACCTAGACCTATAGAACACGGCATTCTCACACCTCGCCCCTACTGCCACACCACCCCACACACACAACACAACACACACACACAACACACACAATCAACATACCCGACACGCCACCACGCACGCACGCACCACCTCATCAAGCCAACGGAACGCAAAGCAAGCACACACAACACACAAACCCACACACACAACCATACACACACACCACACACGCCACGCAGCCTACACACCGCGCCAAACATCACAACCCCCGCAGCAGTGCGCGCGAGCCTTAAATCTAGAGTCAGCTCCAAATGCCATCTTGATCACCTTGGATGTAATTAAGGCTCGTATAACGGTCAAATCACAATTGCTCATGCCGTTATTAGAAATGTAAACAGATATCCGTTTATGCATGCGTGCCTCGAGGAGCAGCGCGGCGCCCGGGCAGCGTGTGTGCGTGTGGGGTGGTTCTTGGTGTGGGTGGTGTGTGTGTGCCTGTGTGTGGTGGTGTTGTGCCGGTCTATGTTCAGCCACAGTTGAGGGCCACTAAGAGATTATGGAGTCCGCTAAGCTGTGACGGGTAGCTTTGTCTGGGGCGATATCGGAAACTAATTGACTCAAAAAATGGCAACTGGGGACTCCGTTGGGCCGGAGGTGGAGAGACTCTTAACCCTCCGGCGTCAATGTCCCTCCAGTGCCGCGGACTGTAAGGTACACTTAAACTTCGCCCAGGCTGCAGGGGCTGCAGTAAACGGTTTTGTTCTGTTTTGTTTGTTTTTTTCGCTCTTCTGCCGCAGAAAAACATCTCAACTTCTTTTTTAAGAAGCTGGGTACGTAACTTAGCCTGTTGTTTTCCCCGCCTTACATTTAGTCTCATCCGCCCCATTTAACCCTTACACAAAAGGATACTACTCTCTGTTTTTTCCGGCTATATTACCCTGTCTATATGATGGTTTCAGCCAAAACTGGGATTTAGTACCGGTTTTCCCCTCCACCTAACCCCCCCATTTCGATTTATCATCCCCTAAAAATGGGATACATTCCACTGTTTTTTCCGGCAAAATTAGTTTGCATCTCAAACTGGATTAATACTGTTTTTCCGCTAACATTAGATCTCAGCCCCAAAACTGGTGATAACTAGGGTGTTTCCATAAATTCCCCCACACCCCCAGCCTTTTTTCATCCACATTAAACTCTCTATGGATATATTGTATTTGTTTTCCTGCTCTAATTTTGTTCCTTTTATTATTCGATTAGTACTGGTGATTGTACATGCTTTTGGCTGAAAATTGTGTCATCAAAACTTTTTCGTGCGTTGATTTTAATACTCCTTGGTTTTTTCTCCCCTGTCGTTTTGACCTTTTTGTCGGTATTTTTTACCTTACTGTTTCATCTAACACCAATGGGCCTAGTACTGTTTTTCCCTATAATACGTCCATCACACAGTCCAAATACTGGTCTTGCAGCGTATCTTGGTATCCGTTTGTCCTTTTTGCTCGCCGTGTTTGTACTGGCGTTATTTCACCACTAGAAACTGTGCCCTGATTTTGCATTTTCCTTTTAACCCTACTCTGTTTCCTTTTCCGCATATTCATTGTGTTTTTCTTCTTCCGCGCATCATACATCCACGCAGGGATAATAAGTTTTTCGCTAAATTAGGTCTCATCCAAAGAATTGGGATAATACTGTCTCCCCTTTTCCACCTAAAATTACCGTCTTAATCCTATAATTGGCCCCCACCCCTACAACATTGTTTTCCGCTAAATTGTGCTCACCCAACAAAGGGATAAATACTGTTTTTCCGCAAATTTCGGGGTCATCCCAAAATAGGGATAAATACTTGTTTGTCCCGCACCTAATTTCGTGTACACCTCTTCAACTGGGAATAAGACCTTGTTTTTTGTCAATTTGTGTCATCCACATGGGAGATTATACTTGTTTTTCGCTAACATTGCGGTCATCAACACCTGGTGTTTTGTTACTGTTTTCCGCTAAACCGTTTCTATCACCTTCCTTAAGTGGGACTACTACTTTGCTTTTTTGTCGTTTTATATCAAATTTTGCCTCGTCCGATATCCTTTAAAAATATTTAATTCCGGGCTAATCTACTGGTTTTGGTTTTGCTAAATTAGGTGATCCGAAAATGGGTAATACTGTTTTCGCGCATTCTCTCCTCCCACCTCTGTCGACTATCTATTTTGTGTTTTTCTTGTCGTCGTTTGGATTTAGCGACTCTCCGTGTGTTATCTCTAATCCACTGGGACATCACCCTCGCTTTATGCCTACTCTTTCCCTTATTTGTGTCCCATTATCTCCTGGGTCCCTCTTCCCCTGGCCCCTTTTTTGTTTCTTCCACCGTACTTTTCTGCAAGTCATTGCCTCCTTTTATCTGTTTATGTACTGCAAGGGTATAATCTCGGCTGTCCCGCGGACTTTAGGGGCAACACTGCCGTTGTTTTGCAAGCTTATTATTATACACCAGTAAGTACGTATTATTTGTTTTGCAGGGGGCCTCATTGTTGTGAGAGGTTTCTGTTTTTTTTACCGTTTACGGTCTTTGGTCCTGCGGCAACACTGCGATTGATTGGATGATGGGAGAGCTAGCACCCGACCCCATTGGCCCCGAGACGAGCACGCGCGACCCCCCGCCGGGCCCTTTCCCCGCGCGACGAGCCACCCCGAGAGACCCCCGCCCCACCCTTACGCTCCAGCTTTTTTTTTGTTGATTGACCCCCCCTTCCGTAGTAGAGATTTTTCTGGGCACGAGCAGGAGACCGGATGACAGCCCCGGAGGGCCTTCTCTTCGTAGATGCGTGGGCGAGAAGAAGGAGAGAGACCGAGAAGGGGAGGGTTAGGGAGGAGAGGGACGAGCGGAGATTTGAGAGCCGGAGAGAGAGGAGATTTTTCCTGAGAGGGAGCTTGGGAGCCTTTCTCGAGAGAGACGCACTCCGGCGAGGGGTGATGGGTTTAGAGATGTCCCTCGAGAGAGAGAGTGTTAATGAGCGTTTTTTGTGCGTTGTGGTGCCCGCTCGTTGTGTGTGTATGCGATGCGCTGGGCGCGCCGGCGAGTGTGTAGGTGTGTGTGTGGGGTTTTCTGCTGTCGTTGTTGTGTTGTAGCCCATGATAGCTTATTTTCTGTTTTACGGAGGCCAACGTGGCAGTTTCAGATGCCCTTCGACTAGGAATACATCATGACTTCTTTCTTTTAAAGCTTACTAGTGAACAGTTTTCTCCGGGTTCACGGAGAAGGAAAGAGAAGGAAAAATGGTCCAGAGTTTTTGACAGCATGCGATATTTTCGCCGCCCGGTCGGGCACTATTTTTTTTGGGCGTTTTCTTTTTATATTCCTATCCACTCTGCGTTAACCATCCTCCCCAACCTTGCACCAGGGAAAAATTCATTTCTCTCGCGGTTCCGTTAGCCCGAAAAAACACTGTGGCCCCCCCCTTTTCGAGGCCTATGATAGATTATGAATTTCCTTATCTGCTGTGTTATAACTCAATCATTGTTATCCGTACCAACGTCTATAATAACTAGCACATTTTCCCACCCTAATCTCGGACACTCACCTCCACGGAGCGACTCATCCCTACTAGTTCCCACGGGACTCAGGAATCTCATAGTATTCATGCGATTTGCGGTCCTGTACTCGCCGGTTTCGGTCAGATTACGCTTTTTCTCCAGAAAGCAGAAACAGCCGACAAGCCACCAAAACACACACAAACACCACACACGCACGCACACCACACACGACAATCACACTCCACACACACACAACTTACAACACCAACCCCCCGCAACACTCCGCTCTATTTCATTACTGTTTCGAGTGCCGAGGATCCACCCTGCGGGGGGAGTGAAAATCGTGATCTTCTTTTTCGTCTTCGAACATTTTCTCCATTGTTGTGGTTTTTTTGGAGGCGGCAATGGGAACGGAATTTTCTTAACTTTTTTTCTTTTACCCCACCGATGCGGCCTGGATGGGTTGCCCACCCCCCGCGCCTCGTTCCCGCCGTCGCCCCCCCTTCAGTCTTTTCCCCCCCCTTCGGGGGAAGGGAAGAAGGACTTTGCTATTTATTTTTTTTTTCTTTTTTTTTCCGCCTCCCGTGCACGCGAATTGTTTTTTTTTTTTTGTACCAGACAAATGATAAGAGACCACATGCACTATAGAGACCCCCACAAGGTAAAAAGCCATATTTACGCAGTCCATGAGTTCAATCAGTCGCAGCCAGAGGCAAAGACACAGCAGTTAACCGATACCTAGTCACAGACAGAGTACGTAAGCGAACAGAGTCCAACCACCAGGACGCAGTAGCGTGGCGGACCGCTGCAAGCAGTTGGTTTGCGGGGGAGGGTGAGGAGAAAATGTGCCCTGACGAGTCCAGAGACACGACACCCCTCCCCCCCCTCAGCAGGACACAGTCGACCCAACTATGTTCCCGTGTCCCTTTTGGCCTTTCCAACCCACGGAATTTATTTCCCACTACGGGCCTTTTCTTCGTTGTGCCGTGGTCAGAACCTCGCCCGAGCGAGCCAAACACACACAAACTAAACACACACACACACACACACACACACCGCAAGCAAGCACGGTACACCGAACCCAATTTATTGTCAGATTAATTACAACTGGCTAGTCACCTGACATACGCGACGCCTGCGCAGCCTCCCCGAGAGCACAACAACCACACACTCACACACCAAACCACAACACAACACCCACACGCCGTTTATGAGAGATGGCGGGGTGGGGACCAGCTTTCCAACAAGTGGTACGTGGTCTGATTAGTCCCTTCAGTGTAAAAAAAAAAAAATTAAACGTCATCAATTCATTCAGTTAAACGATCCCGCAAACGAACTTGTGCACAAAACCCCGGGCGCTGACATAGTCCCCAACCCCCCCCCCCCCCACCCTCCCATTCATCCGACACCCACGCTCCCATCGCCCCCAAGAGCCCCCAGTCTTTTGCATTTACGTGACATACTTTCGATCGGTAGTCAGTCTCGTATACAAAATCGGAACCTAATTCACTATTCTTAAACAGCAAATTGAATTACAGTATCTTCGTCTTCATCTTTTTTTCAACCCGACACCGAACCGAACTGCGCGAAAAGGTGACTCATAGTCGTAACCTGATACGGGACGCAGCAGTAGGGTTGGGGACGATTATATACCGTGAACGAATCGGGATATCCCAACAGCCTGGCTTGCTGAACCTCCAGCCTCGTCCCGCCATGGGAAAATTATTTAGTTGCATAGACTGTTACTCCTGTCTGGAGAACAGCCTGCTTCGCCTGTTTTTTTTTCTTCGTTTTTTCCAAAAGATACAGAAATTTCATCTTTTTTTTTTAACTGTCTGTTGTTTTTTTTTTTAAGTTGAAAATTGAAAAATGCTGTTTTGTTTCTTTCGAGGTTGTATCTTGCTGGACTGAGCCGAGGGTCAGGTAAAACAACTTCCCATTATGGAATATAAATCATACAAAAAGATAACTACTGCGTCTCCCTTTTTTGGTGATATTCTCTTTTTTTTTTTTTTCACCCGAAAACATAGTTTTTCACGATTCATTGTATACGGACTACAACACTCAATGAAGAAGCAACCAATGTCAACCGGTATTTTTATGTTTGCATAACCTAGACCCAACAACCCATACACACACACCCCAAAAACAATACTAACACATACCCAACAACCCCCCACCCAACCAAATCCCAACCAAAAAACCCAGAAAAAATTACAAGAATAAATGTGGTTAGGTTAAACATGAAAACAACTCTGTGTGCTGTCTTTGTGTGTAGTGGGTGGTACCCCTGTGTGTTGTGTGGTGTGTGTGTGTGATTCGTGTTCTCTAGAGGACTCTTATCTCAGTGCGTGAGTGATTGGGGAGTGTACAGGTATAAGTGAGAAGTTGTCTTTCCCCCCATTTCCGGTGTTTGTTGGATGAGTTGGTGAGTGCCGTGTAGGTGTGTTTGTGAGGGTATGTGTGTGTGTTGTGTGTGCGAGAGTGGTATGTGTGTGCGTGACGTCTTGCGTGGTGAAATTGAAACGGTAGTGTGTGTGTATGCGTGAGTTGGCACCCCGTGCGCCGCCGCGCTCGTGTGTTTGCCTGTGTGGGTGGGTGTGGTGTGTGTGTCGTGTGTAGTGATGTGGTGTGGGGGGGCGTGGGGGCTCGGTGCCGGAGGGGACAGAATGATAAAGAAGAGAGAGCGAGGGAAACCACGGAAGAGAAGTTGAGGACTGTCCCCCCACCCTAACTTTTTTTTTTTTTTTCTTCCTTTTCTCCCCCTCCCCTCTTTCCCCTCTTCTCCCAACCCCCCCCCGTAGAGATTTCCGGGTTCTTCTTCCATAGTTGTGACCGGGCCCCTCTCTCTTTCTTAGCAACGCTAGTGCAATTCTGCAGTCTCACCCCCAGCATCCATCCTGCATTTTAGCACTTTTCAAGGCTTGCAGGCAGGGCAGACAGACGCTGACATCTTATCATACACCCCCACACACAAACCCACCCCACCACCCCCACCACACCACCCACACACACACACTACAATTCACTCACTACCACACAATCAACACACCACACAACACACCCCACACAAACATACTCATTCACCAATCACCACCACACACACACACCCACAAAACCACACACACCACTTCCATACACCCAGCCGATCGTTGTAGGCCAGACCGCCTTTCAACCCAGGCCAGATCACAGGTAGTTATCAAAAAAACATTGTGCTCGCACTCAGGCCACCAAAGCAGGCGACACGGCACGCCCGCTGAGCCACCGCGACAGTGGTGACAGGGCGGTCGCGTTGATTTCAGCAAACCCAAAAGAAAACACAACCGACCACCTCCCAGTCTCCCCTGATTTCATCTAGCCACCGACACTGGGACCCCCCCCCCTCCCGCTTCTTACATTCCGCCCCAACCCCCCCCCCCCCAAAAAAAAAAAAAAAAAAAACAAAAAACTGGTTTTAGTTCGCGTTCTTTTTTTTCCGACACTAGTAGCGGTGGGGTTAAAACGCCCACTCCTATATCCGATCACAAGCGGGATCCCTGTTGACTCAGCGGATGGGACACAAAGATTCAGTTGGTTGGCTCTCTGTCAATGTTTAGTTATTGTGTTTGGGGGTTGGGGATGCTGGGGAGGAACTAACACAGTAGAGTTGGTCTTTATCTCTCTCCTCTCTCTATTCG
>JADBJO010018465.1:20514-35316 GCA_016801955.1 Conus betulinus | reverse complement strand
AACAGGCTTTCATCCCACAGTACTGCTTACAAAAACACGATTTATCCTCCATACTGAGATATCCATAATGAGGTCGGGAAGTATATTATTAACTTGGCACTCAGTTTGAGACAGTTAACATGGCGTGGCACAGGGTGAGGACAAACAGACTGTATAGTTGGCGAGGTGAATCAGGGGCGAACTTGGTATCCTCCGGTGTATGTCGTTGCATATCTTGACGAAGTCTTCGCACATTGGAACTGATTTACGTGAAGGGATACGGTGGCTAGTGGGGACGACCTGGAGGGCTTGTGCCTACTGCCTAGACTGTACCATTCAGCGCCCGTTCAGTGCAGTTCTTGCCACGTGCCCGGCTGGAGGGGACTGGTGTTGTTTACACATGCAGTGCCAAGGCTGACTATGATCATCCTACAGGTTCAACCTAGATGGGCAGGCCATCATGGACAAACCTCAGGTTGCGGAAGACACGACAGGCTAGACTGCACAGGTGAAGGAAACTTGCCCACACGTTGGTTCGCCTAGATTAAACACTGATACCCCCCCACACGGCATGGGATCAGTCAATGAAGGCATAGCTGATGACGACAGTCACGAATATGCCCCGCCATCCAAACAAAAAAATCAGAGTCAATCGGGACCCTGGCGCCCGACCCTCATTACAGAAGATTTGACGGTCTTGTATTAAACGCATGTAGAGGCTAACCTGGGAAACGTCCGGGAGGAACCGTACCATCACGCTTTGCCTATCCTCGTCAGACTGTTTACATAATAATGTGCTACTGGCTTCTTATGCGCAAGCGAATTCAGGCGCAACTTCGACGCAGGCTGACAAAGAAAGATGCAAGGAGCGTAGAGACGATTTCTTGTGCGTAAGTTTAGTACGGTTTACACATGGGTCGGAGAGGCACAGTGGATGGAAGTGCATTGAAGAACTCGTTGACCACTTGAGTTAAAGGAGAGGGAGGCTGAAGTGTTATGTTTGTGTGTGTGTGTGTGTGTGTGGGTGGGTGTGTGTTGTGTGTGTGTTTTGGGGATTGGATGCGGGGTGGGTGGACACATGACCCGGGGTTACGCAGGACAGTCGTCAGCTGCCTCTTCAAAGAACCGCCGTGGGGGTGTCGGTGTGTGTGTGTGTGTGTGTGTGTGTCGGGGGGGGGGGGGTGGGGGGGGGGGGGGGGCGGGGGGGCGGGGGGGGGATGGGGGGGGCGTGGGGGGGGGAGAGGAGGGGGAAGGACGGAGAGGAGGGGGGGAGGGAGCGGTCACTGAAGAGAGCGGCTCGCCTAGACGGAGAAAACAGTGCTGGTGCGGCCGGAAAGAGGTGGCCACAGACAGTCCTGCCTGGAACCGTCAGAGGGCCGACAACAGGGCGGCTGCATGTCTCCAGTCGCGGCAGGCCCTCCCCACCCAACCCCCTATCCCACCCCCAGCCCTATCCCGACCCAAGCCAGATGGGCTTCTGGGGCAAGTGGACGCCTCGCTGTCGTTGCTAGGGCCGGCCACATGGTGACCAAGTAAGACCACAAGTTAGAGGACACGAGCAGAAAAAAAAACTGCTGATGATGATTGATAAGGTACTGAACCAAATCATTTAGGTCCAAGCAAACGGGTTTTGAGTGCCTCGCATGTTATTGTGGGTCTGCTGTGTGTGTGTGTGTGGTGTGGTGTGTGGTGTGTGTGTGTGTCGTTGTTTATGTGGCTTGTGTGTGTGTTGTTTGTCGAAAACGTAGCCAACAATCAGATGGTCATATGAATTATAGTCCTTAAGTTTGAGAACCCAGTTCTTCTTTCCACTGGCACTGACAAATGAATACATCGTCGGTGCTGTCCGGGTGCAACCTGGAATTGGTTTTTGTTTCAACTAAAGCGCAGTATTAAGTATACTAGATTGATTTTCTCTGTGTACCGCTTGTTAGTCTTTGTAGAGAGACCCCAGAAGGCAGTGTAAGACAGCGACGAAGGAACCTGACGGGGCACACGTACAGACATGCGATAGAGGACTAGCATTGAACGCTAAAACGGAGCGACGAGAGAATGAGAGATGAGAAGAAGAAAGAGGCGGGGGATGCTAATTAAGGAGTGAGATTATTAGGAAGTCGGACCTGGGGGTGACGCGGGCTCCCGGGGGTGGGGAGGAGGCGGTGGTTGGGAGGATGGGGGGGGTGGGGCGGTGGGCGCTGGTGTGGGGTGTCGGGACTAAGAAGGGAACGATGGCGGTGAAGGAGACAGCAGGAGAGGAAGGCGACCTAAATTATAAGAGCGTAGGTTGCCGTTTAGTTGCTTTTGATATTTATGTTACGCCAACACTGGGTTCGATGCTACGGCCTACCTCGACCGGTGGAGCACGTGATTTTTTACGTTGATTTTTTTTTTAGGTATTTTTGTGCGTGCCGGCCGAGAACTGTACTTGATGATTGATGTGGTGGTTTGTGGTTTTTTTTGTCTGAGGCACGAATCATTCTGCTACGGGGAGATTTGCATTCCCGGATCGTTAAATTATAAAAGATTTATTTTCAAGCGCGATCCACTTTGACTAGTATGACTTTCAAGATCAGTGTGCCTTCAGCTGATGTGGAACCAGTGACTGCACATAGTTGTGTTCAAACCCTTCACGGATTGATCCTCTTGCGCCTTTTCAATTCATTTTTCAGTTGTAAATTTTATTGATAACTGCTGTTTCAAAACGGATCGGTGAATCTTTTGTGTTGTTTGTGTTTCTTTGTCAGTGTAAAGAAAATTAGGTTTAAAACGTACGAAGTGCAGGGGACAGGGGTCTTTGGACGTTTGTGTCGGGGTACCGTGCACTGTGGTGTTGGTGCGTGTGCGTGAGGAGACCTTTACTTACGACGCCTACGACGAGTCTTTGTGGGGCGGGGCTCCTTATTGGGGCCTGTGCAATGAGGTGGTACGGAAATCGGGGGACAGAGCAGCACTGGATCAACATCATATTCAGGCAGCAGGGAACACAACAGCGCTCAGTGAATTACGTTCTACCGCCTTACTCTGCTCAAAATCCTCGTCGTCTGTCTGTCTGCTGTCTGTACCTCACTCTCTCTCACGCCTCTCCTCTATATATCGCCTCTAGCTCTCGCCTCTCTTCGCCGCTGCTCTATAGCTCACAAACACACACACCCCACACACACAACCACACACACACACCTACACCCACAGTAGGAAAATCGCAATCTCAGTCTTTCTCTCTCTCTCTCTCTCTGCTATCTCTCATCTCTCTCTCTCTCTCCCTCTCTATGCTCTACCAACAAACAGTATAAAATCTCATCTCTCTCTCTCTCTCTCTATCTCTATACTATCTCTCATATATCTTCTCTCCTCTCTCTCTCCTCTCGCTCTCTCTCTCTTGACAACAGACTGAGTGAATAACCCGATCTCTATCATCTGCCACTCAATGACTTTGGGTGTTTTGTTTAGTGAACGACAAGCATACTCTAGGTGAGTGCTGACGGAGCTGGTGTTGTGTATGTGACGTGCATGGGCTATGTTGTGTGCGTTTTTTAAAGTTTAATACTCATGTATTGATTCGCAAATAAACTGGTTTCTAGTCTATACTTTGTGGTTGGCGCTTGGACCGCGTGAGCTGTCGTGTTGGTGGTGTGTGGTGGTTGTGGTTGCTTGCAGTGTGTGTTAGGGTGAGTGTTGCTTTAGTGGCTCGTGTGGGTGTGTGAATGGGCGTGCATGCTGTGTCGTCGTCGTGCCTGTGTTGTAGTTGTATCGACTGTGGGTGATGGCGTGTTATGTGTGTGCTGCGTGTGCGGGCGTTGCGTGTGTCGGGTGTTTGTTGTAGTGGTGTGTGTGCTTGGCGTGCGTTTTCATGCGCTCGGTGTTTGTTGGTTGTTTGTCTGTTGTTGCGTTCAGAACCAGCAAATAGCACAACACAAGACAGGAGCTCGGGTGCGGGAGACGATACAAGACTCCTTGACCGAATGGCCAAGTGTGGACGACGTGAGAACAGGACAGTCAGACCAAAACAATCACACAGGACCACAGGACAGAACAAGGACCGCATATGACCGGGTACATAGACTGGTTAGCGGGTGTGTGAAGATAGGAGGGATGGGGGCGGGGTGGCATGTAGATCAAGGTTCGCTACAAGCGAACTGGAATGCTGATATTGGAGCGTAGATTTTTGTTTGTTTTTCTGGTGCCAACCTCATAGCACCACCCTCTCAAGAGGACAGTCTGACCCCACGCCGGCTCATTCCGGACACCACGTTCTACTAGCCACCGAGCGATCGGGCCCCGCACGCCATCAGCCCCCTGTCACGGCTCGGCAATCCAAAGGCAGTAGGACGTAGTCAAAGGGCAAGTCTGTCAGATGGGCAACCCCACCGGAGGGGAGAAATCTGCGCTGACTGGACCGAGTAACTTCTGGTGGTGTGTTTCGTGGAGCATTGTTCGATCTCTAACATACGCAGGACACCACGCTGCTACAAACAAGCACCCTACTGACGACAATAATTAGGATGATGTGATCTATGCATGACAGAGGAAAAGCGCTCATTGGATATTTCTGGACACGTGAGCATAAAGTTATAAAGGAACCGTGCTATGCAGCTGTGTTGCATGTGAACCAGTCAACCCGCAACAGCCCAACGCTTAATGAAAGTAGTTAGTTTGTTTTGTTTGTCTTAACGTGTCATTGGGACAATATTTCTAGGGGTGGTATGGTTGACACAGCCGCACTGGAATTTGAACTCCTTTGATTAGGCGTTACATATCGGAGCTAGGACAAAGGCTTGACAGATGACTATAAAAGAGGAGAAGGAGTCAGGGAGCGGGAAAGAGACAGTTGAAGTTGTGAAGAGGAATAACTAGGGAGGCAGCGGTGAAGAGTAGGATAAGAAGGCCAGGCAGACATCAAAGAGGGACCTGGGCTTCTCTTCTCTGCCCACAGTTTGCGTCAGGTTGTTTAAAGATCTCTTGCTAAGTGTGGGGACGCTTACATATTTATCCAGCCAAACGCACAGGCAAGCCCCGGCTAACAACAATCAGCACACACACATCGCCACCCCACACACACACACACAACCCCACACAAAACAACGCACGGCAACACACATAAATACAACAGAACAAACACCACAAACAACAACAAAAAAACACAAACAAACATCAAACACAAAAACACGAAACACGCCACACAACACACACGACATGAAAAACTACAAACAACCACGCACGCCATCCGCAACACACGCCTGGCGCGCGCACACACAATACGCATATTCTTTATGCCCACTGACAAATCAACACACACACGCGCTGGGCACACTAGAACACTCATACAACCCCCCCCCCACCACACACACAAACCGAAGAAACGCTTGACACAGTCGCGATCCTAAAACTGTCTCACACACCTACCCACACCTGTCACGACAACCACACACACACCACAACACACACCACACAACACAGAACACACGGCGAGCGCGGGGCGCTACATACACACACACAGCACGCATAAGCAACGTGTGTAAATTCATTCTTCCCTCTTACTCTATCTCTCTCTCCTCTTTCAAAACACCACACACACACAACAACACACACACACAAACACACCCACAACACACAGAAACACGCGGCCCCGCACGAACGACCGGGGCGCGCGCGGGGGGGTGCGAGCGCACATTCCTGGGATAAATTGTTTTGTTTTAAGGATATCTATGTGAATCTGGGTTTGTTTGCAGCGATCTGTGTGGAAGATCTCTCCACAGATAAGTTTACCGGTGGTGTTGTCGTTCTAAAGGTGCCGGCTCTGTTTTCTCTTGAGGGCTGTCATCGTCTGTCTGTCTCTGGTATGTGCTCTCTTATCTGTCTCTTTGTCTGTCCTGCCTGACTTGGTAGGTCTCTATATATCTCCTATCTCTTGCTCAATAGGAAGGGTTTGTATTAGGGATGAGGTCTGCAGAAAAATCTGCAAATTAAATGCTGAGTTATCATCTCCTTCTCTAGCTCTCTCTATCTCTATCTATTCTCTCTATATCTCTCGATCTCACACACACCCACACCAAACACACACACACACACACACACGATATTCTCCTTTCTACCTATCTCTGTCTATCCTCTCGCTCCTCTCTCTCTCACCCACCACACACACACACACAAACACCGCTCTCTCTCTTCTCCGCTCTCTGGTCTCGCTCTCTCTCCCTCTCCTCTCACACGGCTCTCTCTCCCCCCCTATCTTTCTCTCTCTATCTCTCTATCTACGTCATTTCATCACTCTCTTGTGCGTTCATTTTTTCAAAAAAAAACAAAAATTGTTCAAGTTGTGGTTGTATACTCCCGGTTGCCGTTTTCCCATGGGAGAGGAGCGAGCATATAGCTGAGCGTGTTCTCATGTGTGCGTATTGCTCATGGATGTGTCGACTTGTATGCGGTAGACACTAGGTCTGAATAGCTGCCGTTCTGTTTAGGTGGTGGGTTGGTTTTTTACATTCGGGTTCTGGACGTGTGTCTATTCTTTCTGTTGACACAGCCCGGGAGAAACCCTTGGGTGTTTTTGGGTGACTGTGATTATAGTGAGCTGCAACTCATACATACACAGTGTGTGTGTGGGTGTGGGGGTGTGTGTGTGTGGGTTGTGTGTGTGTGTGTGTGTTGTGTGTGTTGTGTGTGTGGTTTAGTTCTAAGGTCATCCTTCTTTTCCTCCATTACGCCCCATTAATGCTGATACAAAATTCATCATACTTTTAGCAATGTCCCACTCGTTTATTATTTAGAAATTCCTATTAATGCATCTTTATTTTTCCTTTTAATCTCCCCGTTTATGCGATAAATGAGGTCATTTAGTTGTTCAACATTATCCCCTTGTTCATGATAATTACGTTCCTCGGATTTTCTCCATGCCCCCGTGATAAGTTCGGAAGTAAGGTTATCTTGTTTTGGCATCATCTGTTTCTCAATATAGAGCTAAAAATGGGTGGTCATAGTGTCCGCATTACACACCAACACACACACACACACCAAACAGTACACAACCACAACAACAAACACACACCACCACACACACACACACACACACCCCGTTATATCTCGAAGATAAGTTCGACCAATTTGGTTTGTTCCTTATACCGAACGTGTGCATTTGCTCGGGATCCCTCCTTTGTTCCCTTATTTTCTCTCCACTCGTGCGTGTGGCAACGTGCATTATATGTTTCCATCACATACAACGCCATTTTTGTTTTTTGCCATCCTCGGTATAAGTGATAATGTATGTCTGCAACTTGACCCCAGAACAGTGCTTGTCAAATTAGGAATTTTTTTTCATGTCCTGATCCCTGGGCAGTGATTATGCCAAAAGCTGTTATCCATCCTTTATAACCTAACGGTGTTGTCAAGGGTTGTTTTTTTAATTTAGCCGCAGGCCTTCTAAGTCCAAAATAACGGTTGTTGTAAAATCATTATTCCCCGCCACCCACCCCCCCCCCCCCACCCCCCACCCCCCCCCCCCCCCCCCCCCCCCCCCCCCCCCCCCCCCCCCCACCCCCCCCTCCCCCCCACCCCCCCCCCCCCCCCCCCCCCCCACCCCCACCCCCCCCCCCCCACCCCCCCCCCCCCCCCCCCCCCCCCCCCCCCCCCCCCCCCCCCCCCCCCCGCCCCCCCCCCCCCCCCCCCCCCCCCCCCCCCCCCCCCCCCCCCCCCACCCCCCCCCCCCCCGCCCCACCCCCCCCCCCCCCTCCCCACGCCCCCCCCCACCGCCACTCCCCCCCCCACCCCCCCCCCCCCAACCCCCCGCCCCCCCCCCCCCCCCCCCCCCCCCCCCACCCCCCCCCCCCCCCCCCACCCCCCCCCCCCCCCCCCCACCACCCCCCCCCCCCCCCCCCCCATCCCCCCCCCCCCCCCCCCCCTCCTCCATCGACCAGATTGTGCTGTCCTAGTAAATACTCGAAACCTTAAACAATTGACGCTCGTTGATAGATCTTTTATTTTTTGGTGTGGCATGCATTCCCGCCTAACTTCAATCGCATCCACTAGCTCCGGGCGTTTTTTTTAACGAAGGGTCCGGGTTGTGTTTTAGGTGCGTATTTAAAGGTCGGTGTCTGGTGAATGGCTTCTTTTTTATTTTTGTAAGGACTTGGTGTAGGTGGCTTGAAGGCGCGGTACAGCCCGTGTCTGGCCTTGTGCGGTTCATCTGGGCTGCAAGCGGCTCTACATGATTTCCGGACCTCCCAATGGGTCGTAGAGACATCCCTATCTGTGCCCAGGGCTCAGAGCTGCATCATGCCCTACGACGACAACATGCACAACGATGTTGTTACTGTCTGATCATCATCATCATGGCATGGGGACCGCCGAAAAATAACATTCTTGCACCAAAACACTTTAGGAAGGAATGGGCACCTGACTGCACCAAATACTGAAAGAAGAGATGAGCCAAAACACTCCGAGAAGAGATTGGTGGTGGCTTGCACAAAAATACTCCGAGTAGAGATTAGTGCCAATATGCACCAAAATACTCCGAGAAGACGTGAGTGCTAGCCTGTTCCACGTGGCGGTGCCTGTCTCCTCTCTGAGTATTTGAATGCATGCCGCTTGGTGACGCCCGTATGTTCCCAGAGTATTTTCGTGAATGGAAGTTATTTTTTGTGGTTCTGAAAGCCATCAGTCACTCACATGGATTTTTTTCTTTTTTTTTTTTTTTAAATTTTGGCGTGCGTGTCCGATCTGGCTTGTGTGCGTACACACACGGAGGGCGTGCAGTTGTTTGTATGTCTGCCGATCTCTCTCTCTCTCTCTCTCTCTCTCTCTCTCTCTCTCGTCTGTCTGTCTGTCTGTCTGTCTGTCTGTCTCTCTCTCTCTCTCTCTCTCTCTCTCTCTCTCTCTCTCTCTCTCTCTCTCTCATCTCTCTCTCTCTCTCTCCCCGTTCTATCGTGTGGTTTCTTTTTTTTCAACTTGTAATCATGGAAACCATGCACCAGTTTTCTATTTCAGTACATAGATTTACTTTTTCAAGCGATGAAGTTGTCTTTTGTTTTCGTTTTTCTTTTTGTGTTATCGATTGATTGCCTTTTCCCTCTTCGTTGCACAAAGGAGCTGTGATTGTGTGTCTGTCTGTCTGTCTGTCTGTCTGTCCATAACATCCCTCCCCTCCTCACGTTTTCTTTTCTTCTTGTACTGTAAACAGAGAAAAGACATATGTCATTCGTCTCTCGTTTTCAGTCTTGCCCCCACCCCCACCCCTCACCCCCCTTTGATGAAAAAAACTTATGAACACTTTCATACAAAGCAGGAGAACTTGGTTAACAGAAAATCAGTATAGTTTGTTTCTTATGAACACTTTCATACAAAGCAGAACAACTTGGTTAACAGAAAATCAGTATATTTTATCCTGAGGAGTTTTTTTTCCAGTAGAGAGCAACTCATGTGGCAGTAAGTGAAGTTTGTATGTATGTTTTTTTTTTTTAAAGACTGATGGAGAAAAAAAAAAGTGGCTGGACTGAAATATGATTTTTTTTCTTTTTCTCTGGTTCCTTTGTTTTTCAGACACGTGAAGAGGAGTTGTTGGGCAACAGCACTCATGGTGTGGCCATGGACGAGTTCCTGGATCTGATCGGTCACCGGGTGAAACTGAAGGATTTTGTGGGGTGAGATGGAGTGGCTTCGATGCTGGGCACTTCCTTGTTGGCTGTTGTCCTGGTTTCTGTTTCATTGTGCTATTGTTGTTCTTCTCTTTTACTTCGTATTCTTTCTTTCTTTCCTTTTTTTCTTTTCTTGTCTTCCTTCTCCTCGCCCTTTGTTTTTACCTTCTTCTCCTCGTCTTCTCCTCTGCTTCTTCTCTTCTTCTTTTTCTTCTTCTTCTTCTTATTCTTCTTCTTCTTCTTCTGTCCTCTTTCTCCGTCCCCACTTTTTCTTCTCGTCCCCCTCCTCTTCTCCTTCTCTCCTCTTCCTCCTCCTCCTCCTCCTCTTCTTCTTCTTCTTATTCGTCGTCTTCTTCTCTTCTCCTTCTTCTTCTCCTTCTTCTCCTCTCTCCATCTTCTTCTCCTTCTTCTTCTTCTTCTATTTCTTCTCCTCCTCCTCCTCCTCCTCCTTTCTTCTTCTTCTTCTTCTCCACGTCCTCCACCTCTTCCTCTTCCTCCTCAGCCTCCACCTTATTCTTCTTCTCCTCTTACTCCCCCCAAACTCTAATCTTTTTCTCCTCCTCCTCCTTCTCCTCCTCCTTTTTTCTTCTTCTTCTTCTTCTCCTCCTCCTCCTTCTTCTTCTTTTTCTTCTTCTTCTTCTTCTCCTTCTTCTTCTCCCGATTCTTCTCCACGTCCTCCACCTCTTCCTCTCCAGCCTCCACCTTATTCATCTTCTCCTACTACTACCCCCCCCCCCTAAATCTCCTCTTTTTCCTTCTTCTCCTCCTGCACCCCTCCTACTCCTTCTTCTCCTTCTCTTTTTCTTCTTTTTCTTCTTCTTCTGCTTCTCCTCCTCCTCCTCCTCCTCCTTCTTCTTCTTCTTGTTCTTGTTGTTCTTCTTCTTCTTCCTCTTCCTCCTCCTCCTCCTCCTCCTCTTCTTTTCATCTTCTTTTCCGCCTTCTCTTTAACCACGTCTTCCACTACATCCTTTTCAGCTTTTGATCTTATAAAATGGCATCTTTTCTTCTTCTCCAATACGACTTCATCATCTACTGAGTCAGCTATTATTTCCTGTAATATTCTAATATTGGTACATCTGCTACTTTATCTCCTTATTTTTCTTCGTGAACTTGTTCCCGTTCATCTTTTTTCTTGTTCATATTCATAATCCCTACCGTCCTCAATCCTTTGTCTTCTTTGTTTCTCTCTTCTTTTTTAAACCTTCATTCCTTTGTTTTAAAGTCCTTCCTTCAAACCTGGCTATCCGTCGATTTATTTGTCTGTTTTTAGCTGCTCTCAGTCTGTCGGTGTGTAAGTCTGGTTTGTTGACTCTGTGTGTGTGTGTGTGTGTGTGTGTGTGTGTGTGTGTGTGTGCAGCTTCCGAGGAGGGTTGGACACTCAGCACAGCCAGACAGGGTCGGAGTCGGTGTACACCATGTTCAAGAACAAGGAAATCATGTTCCACGTGTCCACACTGCTGCCCCATTCCTTGGCAGACCCTCAGCAGGTGGGGAGCCGTGTGTGTGTGTGTGTGTGTGTGTGTGTGTGTGTGTGTGTGTGTGTGTGTGTGTGTGTGTGTGTGCGCGTGTGCGCGCGCGCGTGTGTGTGTGTGCGCGCGTGTGTGTTTGTGTGTCTGTCTGTGTGTCTATGTGTGTGTTTGTGTGTGTGTGTGTGAATGTGTGTGTACATGCGTGCTTGCTTCATTATAACGAACAGAGGATCCATGCTTCTATAGGTATTTGATTTGTTTTTAACCGTTTCATTTTTCATGCCGTTTCTCTGGCACCAGTCCTGCCTCCTTCATTCCAACAGTACCCCCTCGCCTGCCAACACTAATGACATCCAGTCCTGCCTCCTTCATTCCAGCAATACCCCTTCACCTACCAACACTAATGACATCCAGTCCTGCCTCCTTCATTCCAACGGTACCCCCTCGCCTACCAACACTAATGATATCCAGTCATGCCTCCTCCATTCCAGCAATACCCCTTCACCTACCAACACTAATGATATCCAGTCCTGCCTCCTTCATTCCAGCAATACCCCCTCACCTGCCAACACTAATGACATCCAGTCCTGCCTCCTTCATTCCAGCAATACCCCCATACGTACCAACACTAATAATGTCCCTCGCTGCGTCGTTACGGACCTTCTCAAGGAAGAGCCGGTATCAGGTTATCTTTAGAGACCACTCCAGAAGAGACGCTGAACTGCTGCTCTGTCACTTTGGTCATGTTGAGTGGTCTCTGTTCCTAGCCGAAATACACAAGACGTCAGCCACTAACACTCCTGCTCACGACAATGATGTTGTTGTAGTCATAAAACTAGAATGAGCGAGCCGCTAACACCCCTGGTCACGACAATAGTGTTGTAGTCATGAAGCTAGAATGAGCGAGCCGCTAACACTCCTGCTCACGACAATAGTGTTGTAGTCATGAAGCTAGAATGAGCGAGCCGCTAACACCCCTGGTCACGACAATAGTGTTGTAGTCATGGGGCCAGAATGAGCGGGCCTCCACTCCCAGAGGGCGCTGCCATGATGCATTCAGCTTGTTATGTATGTTGCCCACACTTTAAAGCTTCTGGGGTTCTTTTGTTTTCTTTTCCTATTCCAACTGCTCAGACATGTTGAGGAAAAAATTGAATGGTACTTACTTTTGCACTTACTGTCACTTATTATGAAGCTGTAGCTCTCTATGCAGGTGTTTTTTTTTTTGCCCTTGCTGTGGTTGCCCCAAATATGCGCATTATTGTACGTCGTGAAAGTGTGGTTTCATTCGGTGATTTGAAGTTGGCTGATGTGATTTTGTTTTGTTTTGTTTTTAGAGATTGTTTGTTTCTGTGGCTGTTTAGATGTTTGTTTTTGTGGTTGTTTAGATATTTGTTTCTGTGGTTGCACACTCGCGCGCGCGGGCACACACACACACACACACACACACACACACACACACACACACACACACGCACATACACACGCACACATACACACACACACACACACACACACACACACACACACACACACACACACACACACACACACACACACACATTGAATTACAGGTCTAAACTGGTCAGCGTGTTTAACAGAGACAAAAAGATTTTTTTTATGCAGTATTAGGCCTGCTGAGTTGAGAGCCTTTCACGAAGGTTTCAATACAGTAATATTTTTGTGCTTTTGGTTGGAAAGATGTTGCTCTCAGTATGCCATACAAGTATGTATTCAGAGTTTTGTTTTCCCTTGGGATCATGTTGCTTCGTTTATCTGTTCCCTTTCAGCTCCAAAAGAAGCGGCATATAGGCAACGACATCGTCGCCATTGTCTTCCAAGAGGAGAATACTCCGTTCATGCCCAACGTGATTGCCTCCCATTTCCTGCACTGCTACATGGTGGTGCAGCCTGTCAACCCCAACACTGACCACACCACTTACAGGGTGAGTGGAACTTGTCAACCCCTTACCCTGGCCCAGCCATTGGCAGGGTGAGTGGAACCTGTCAGCCCCAACACTGACCACACATTATTACAGGGTGAGTGGAACCTGTCAACCCCAACACTGACCACACATTATTACAGGGTGAGTGGAACCTGTCAACCCCAACACTGACCACACCACTTACAGCCTGTCAACCCCAACACTGACCACCACTTACAGGGTGAGTGGAACCTGTCAACCCCTTACCCTGGCCCAGCCATTGGCAGGGAAAGTGTGCAACTGGTCAGTTACAATAACTCTGACCAGTTTTTAGTGGGTGTGCACCAACTGTCAATCCCAGCACTCACACCACTGATGCGGAAGCTGGAAACCGACGGCCTTCTGGCTGCAGCACACAGCGCAGTTTTCCTTCAACACATGCCACAGCTGACCATGTGGCCTGTTTGGGGACCACCATCTGCAACCCTTTATCAGCAAAAAAAAATAAACAAAAATGCATGCAGCTTTTTTCCGCTGAAAAAAAAGGTTATAATAACACATCGAAATTTCGTATTCTTATGAATCTGGTTTTAGAGGCCATCTACTCTGCTTTTTTTTTTTTTTTTTTTTTTTTTTTTTTTTTGAAGGTTTTTGGTCGAACGGCAGTCTCAAGTTCATGTTGGAACCGCGCTAAAGTGACATTCAGAAGCAGGAGTTAGGTTTACCACAGAAATTACTAGTCAGCTCAGTAAAACAGGATTCTGAGTCCTCTCTGTTTTCTGACCGCGCACTTGGAGTCGCCTATGTTTGCGTCCACGTCATTAAAAGCGCTGAGAAAATGGTTTTACTTTCTCAGCTACAGAAACACGGTGTGTTCACTTTCACAGCTTTCGACAATCAGTCTGCTGACCCAGAAATTCGTCTCTGTCAACCCGCCATACCAGCTGCGGAAAAAGCCACATTTTTACTCTTTACACCACCTGTGCCTTCTAGTCTCCCCCTTCCCAGTCCTTATTTTTTT
The DNA here is from genome assembly GCA_016801955.1 of Conus betulinus. Classification (NCBI taxonomy): domain Eukaryota; kingdom Metazoa; phylum Mollusca; class Gastropoda; order Neogastropoda; family Conidae; genus Conus; species Conus betulinus. The sequence goes on along the minus strand of JADBJO010018465.1, from coordinate 21,299 downwards.
CTGGGCTCCCCCCTACCCCAATTCTTGTTTCTTTTAGGCTCCCCCCTCCCCAGTCCTTTCTCTTTTCAGGTCTACCTATACTCTTGTCCTTTTCTCTTTTTACCCTTCCACCATCTGTGCCTTTTAGACTTCCCATCCCCGCCTTTGTATAAATATTGTGTTGTCCATTTTCATATACCGTACTTCGGGTTTTAAGGTAATAAAGTTCTTGTCTTCTCCAAATTGTAACCACTTGTTCATTAGTGGCAATGCTTCCTACCTTCTCTCTCTTCACAAATTGCGTCCATTTGTTTCTCCTCCATTTTTTGTTTTTGCAGGTGTGCATGACCGCACGCCATGATGTGCCCCAGTTTGGCCCCTCTCTGGACATCAGTGTATTCAGCAAGGTGAGAGACAACAGCAACGGTCTGTTCTTTGTTTGGAAAGCAAACTTCAAAAGCATCCGCATGGGGGTGGTGACATTAACTAAGAAAGAGGGCTTAGTATGTAACGCAATGGTCTGGGAAGGGAGAGAATCCGGGTTCCTGTGGTTCGAATCCGGCACAGAGTAGGCTTTCTGTTTTCCTCTTTCGCACAAGACAAATGGTGATCTGAGTGCCAGTTCTTATAAAACAGTGAATCACTGCCATGCAGTAAAGCGCACCTGAAGGAACCCTGAGCAATAAGAGGGTTGTCCCGCAGCACATTTCTGTGGGGAAAACCCACTTCAGTAGATGACTAGAAACACACGCAGTTTTTTTGTTTGCTCGCTGTTTGTTTTGTCAGTGGTACCTTAACATGGCGAT
>JADBJO010018465.1:0-17500 GCA_016801955.1 Conus betulinus | reverse complement strand
GTGTTTCGTATTCCGAAAGCATGTGCGCTATAACTGGAAACATAGAAATGAAAAACAGGAAAATGCACAACAGTAAGTAAAAAACATGCTGTGGACTGACTGACTGTGACTGTGTGACTGACGAAATGTAGTGTTTTCATATGTCTGAATACACTTGATAAAAATGTTATCTTGATATTCTTAATCCATATGTCTACAGATGCATGTAGATTAAACAACCACACCCTTGAATGTCTCATATATTTTTCCTTCTTCTCTCTTCACTATACGTGCAGTCACTACGCCATAATGCCGAAACAACTCAGTTGACAGAGCGTAAAAAACTCCTGATCCTGTTCCTGGTGTCTGTAGTTTGAGTCTCCGCCGAGCCGTACAGGGATTTTTTTTTTTTCCATCGAGGTTTGAAAAGTGGTTCTGACTTTACTTCCCAAAAAGAAGTTAGAATGAGACCACGAATGATGTTGTGCACGTGAACGTACACATAACATGTCCACACAGGGGGTTGATTCATCCCTTCAAAAAAACATTGTTTTTTTTTATGCGGCAACCAATGATGGAATCTCACACAGCAGTGTGTAATCCAGCCTGTGTCAACTGGTAGTGCGCACGGGGGTCTTGTGACCTCGTTACCGCGCGGGATAAAAAGTGCAAAGTTGCGTTAACTGTGCCTGTTTTGCATCAAGCTTGCTGGCGACACAAGATGTGTAAAATGAAAAATTCTTTTTTCCCGTGCAAGAGCAGTCTCTCAAGTGAGTTTTATGCCCCTTCTTTTGGCTGTTTAAGCGCGGGGTTGGTTACTGTCAGCCCTTTTCTCACCATGCCACCACGAAGAAAACTTAGCACCTTTGACAAAACCAGGGCGATTGCGTGGATACAAGATGGCATTGCAAAGGCTGAAGTGGCGCGACGACTTGGTGTGCATCATTCAGTTATTGTTAGACTGAATCAGCGTTTTAGGGCGACCAACAGCGTTGAAGAGAGGCCACGGTCAGGTCGGCCTAGGCAGACTACTCCCAGAGAAGATCGTTTCATCGAGAGGCAGGCCCTATTGCAGCGGGATACCACTTCCACCAGCATCCAAAGGCAGCTTCGTATGGCAAATAACACCATCCTCAGCCGTCAAACCATACGAAACCGTCTTCACCACTTCGGCCTTCGGATCAGATCACGTCGCCCAGCTGTTCGACCACGACTGCTAGCAGCCCATAGGCTGGCTCGCCGAGCTTTCTGCCATCGTCATGTGAGATGGAACCAACAACAGTGGTCCCAGGGTCCTCTTTTCAGATGAGTCGCGGTTTAGTCTTTGAACACAATGACGGCCGAACTAGAGTTTGGAGGCGTGTTGGTGAACGTTTACATTGATGCAGCTGTTCGCCAGACCAGGGCCTTTGGGGGAGGATCTGTTATGGTATGGGGTGCCTTCAGCTTCCACCACAAGACACCACTCTACCATATTGATGGAAACCTCACAGGCATCCGCTATCGGGATGAAATCCTGGCGCCTTTTGTTGTTCCGACCATGCAACGGATAGGACCCATGGCAGTCTTCCAAGACGACAATGCTCGGCCACATAGGGCCCGGGTGGCCCGAAAACTTCATTGTGCAGGCCGGCATCAACAGGATGATCTTCCCGGCGTATAGTCCCGACCTCAATCCCATCGAGCATATGTGGGATGAGTTGGGGAGACGTGTGAAGGAGAACCATCCACCCCCCAGAGACCGCCAGGATCTCTTCCAAATGCTGCAACTGGAATGGCAGAGAATCCCTCAGAGGGTCATCAGAACACTGGTCAACTCGATGAGGAGTCGCTGCGTGGAATGTCTCGCCAATGGCGGTGGCCACACCCACTATTGAAATGATTTTGTGAACTGAACAGATTTTGCGAACTTTGATTTCGACCCATCCTCTGTTTAATTGTCTGTAAATCAACAACCGTTCATTCGATCCCAATGAAATTCAATGTACGTTGGAACAAGATAATGAATTAAATCTGTTCCCAATTTCAAAATCGTGGCTTTTATATTTTGGAAATTATGCGGTACATGTAAAACTGTGCTTAACTTTATGTGACTAGTATATAATACATTATAGATACAATTGCCTCCGCCACAAATTTAAGATTCTCTTAGGGACTAATTCGGGGAGTCTGACCCACCTTCATATACAGCATGCCCCTGTAAAATGTGGTAAATATTGATTCTGCAGATCATCCAGCTGCTTCATGGTTATTGTCAAGGGCACTCCACAAACAACAGCTCATATAGTACACGCAGAGCGAGTAGGCCTACTGTGCGCACCAATTTGAGGGGTGTCAATCCTTGCTTTGGTTAAAGGAACCTAAGCAAGTTCTGTTACTAAGGAGTCTTTTACCAATCGCAGTAAAGCATACATATTTTGAACGCACTTCAATGCATTTGAATTTATGAGCATTGTGTAATCTATAAAAATAAAGATGTCTCACAAATGGCTTCATCAGCTTCGTGAATAACTCTCCAAAGCATGCTAACAAATTTCTTCGCCTTTGGAACGTCGAGAAAATGTCAAGTTCTGATTGGTATGGACTGAATGAGTATGGACTAATAGTAAGTATCCTCCAAATCAAGAGATGCAAACCAGCGTTGTCGAGTTGCTACGGTCAAAACATCTGGCAATCTTATCGTCTTCAAACGATGATAACCAAGATGTTGATTCAGTCTTTTTTTTTTTTAATTGAAAATCATAATCAGTTTAGTGAGTTTCTTTGGTCTCCCAGAGAGATCGGAGAAACGAATATACTTTTCTGTGTTCACATTTTTCTATTTACTCTCTTCCTAATTAACTGTTCAATCACCATGTCAGTACATTTCACTGATGTGCTCATAGATAGGTTTTGCACGGTTACGTCAGTGAAATCAACACCCGCTTCTTTCGGCATGTTAAATGTTACGACTCTGTTGTAATTGTCTTCCATTCATGTAGATAATTCTTTATCGGCCCTGCTTTGAAGAACTTTTTCTTTACATTCCTGCTTCACACTGCTCACCTGGTCAATACACCTTGGAATGCACCTTGTGATATTTGTCTGTCTCCTTCGGTTGTAGTCTCTCTGATCTCGGGTTTTCTCCCCGCTATTCTGTTACCTCCATCTTCTCGTTGATTGCGGGGAGTGGAGGGGATGGTTGCCCTAACACAGGCCAGGCAACGTGACCCTCGCCTGTAACACTGGTGGAATCGTGACGACGAACTTACTTTGCTTGTGCTGCATTGTGTTATTATTTTTCTGTGTTGATAGGTAGTTCAACATCATCGACAAAGAAGTGTTTGAAGGTACGATCGGAGCAAAGCAATGAATGGAATGTCTTTGGGAAGCCTAGCTTGAATCTTGTCTTCTGAGCTGCGTTTTTTCTGCGTAGTATGTCCCCCAGCAGAACAAAGATGTCGCCGTTGTATCCTGGGACTCGATTGGGTGACTACATCAGACAGCTAATACGTATTGCCTGGTCCTTTGGCCTTGATATGTTTCTATCACTAAGTGCAGCTCATCTGCCACAGATGTCCTATCTAAACAACTGTTATTCTCTGATTGTTTGGAGGTATGTGATGTGTGCATGGTTTTGTGAAATAGTTCTTGTGCTTTGCCCTAAGATAATGGCCTCTGTGTATCTTCTACTTTTCGTGGCTGTGCATTATCTTTCTACTATATCGTCTCCTCTGCATTTTCCCCAAAGTAGTCGGTTACTTGGAATGATGCACAACTAGATCTGTGAAAAAAATCGCCCTGGTCACAATTTTGACTGATGGATTAGTGTTTGAGGAATCACTTGCGTTTTGAAAGTTAGCTAGACCTTTTAGAGCAAATGTTTACAAAGCCTGGCAAAGGGATTTATCAGTCTGTCTTCGAGAGTAAAGTTTTGATACTGCCAAAGAATTGTGTAAGCTCATGTATCGGTAAACGATCACACCTCGGAGAATCATCGCACGGATACCTTGTTCGAGACTTTTATTAAGCGACTGACAGTTCTTTTTTATTCCTTGCTTCTGTATTATACGGAACAGCGAGGCAGTACGCGTGCTAAGTATCCATACAAATGTGGTTCATTTTGTGCGAAGCTATCAGAACTCTATTTCCAGTCATCCGTGTTGAGCCTTAAAGTGTTCCCCGGGGAAGAGGAAGCCAGACACAGACCTATATAATGCAAGAGCTGAGGACGTACCTTTGTGCTGAACATGTGGTTCATGGATGCACAAAACTGGCAGACTGCCATCATGTACATCTCTCTCTCTCTCTCTCTCTCTCTCTCTCTCTCTCTCTCTCACACACACTCACACACACACACACACACACACACACACACACACACACACACACACACACTAATGCATGAATGCATGCAAGCACATAGGCATACACGTACGCACGCACGAACGAAAGACACACACATATTACGAATATGACTTATGTCACACACACACACACACACACACACACACACACACACACACACACACACACACACACACATAAAACGCGCGCACGCACACACACACACACACACACACACACACACACACACACACACACACACACACACACACACACAGCGAGAGCGAGCGAGCGAGCGAGCGAGCGAGAGAGAGAGAGAGAGAGAGAGAGAGAGAGAGAGAGAGAGAGAGAATGCAAATGCGAATCTTTATTCAGATTGAGGCGAAATATGTAATATGTATGATGAAGAATAGGAATAAAAATGTTAATGATTAGATACCGTAAGTTAAGAAATAAACAAACAAACCCTCAAGATATTGCAGTCTGAATTCACTAGTTTCCTTCATAAACAAACTTAGCTGAATTCAATAGTGTGTTCTCGCCTAGTGAATATCGTCTGAACGCACAGCTGATGGAAAAAGAAAAGGCATTAGTCAGTAATCCCTCTGATGTAGGGGTGCAGAAACAGTATCTTAGTCTAAAACAAGAAATAGAGTTGTTGCAGGTTGAGAGAACGAGAGGAGCGCAAATTAGAGCAAGAGTTAAATGGATTGAAGGTGAAAGGAATACAAAATATTTTTGCAATCTGGAAAAGGCTAGAGGAAAGAAGAAAGTAATAACGAGATAACTAAAGATTAAGGTGAGATAATTACAGATCAGACAGAAATTTTGCAAGAACAAGTCTCATTTTATAGGAAACTTTATAATCAAGAAACTGTTGAAAAAGATGTTAGGGGTGCAACAAATACATTATGGAAAATGAAAACTTTCAAGACTAGATGATAATGAAGCTGTTTCATGCGAGGGCATGGTGACAGAGGAGGAAATAACAAGCGCTCTGAAGAATATGAGAAATGGATCTGCCCCCGTCAATGACGGACTGACAATAGAGTTTATAAAATGTTTTTGGAATAAGATATGTAAAACACTTACTCAGTCGTTCACGGAAGCTTTACATGTTGGTAAAACTGTCATATTCTCAAAGATATGGTGTAATAACTCTGCTACATAAGGGAAAGATTTAGATAGAGACAAATTAAACAACTGGAGACCAATCACGTTGACTAACAGTGATTACAAAATTATTAGCCAAAGTTTTAGCGTTAAGACTTGGGACGAGTCAACTAGCTTGGTAAATGAAGATCAGGTAGGTTACATTAAAGTAGAAACATCGCAACAGTTATAAGATCGATTGATGACGTAATCAATTACCTAAATAAAACTAATAGAGCCGGCTTTTTGCTGGCTATTGATTATGCAAAAGCATTTGATTCGATATCAAAGAGTTTTCTGCTGAAAGTGTTTGACATTTTGGTTTTGGACCAGATTTTAAAAAGTGGGCGTCTATTTTGATAAACGGAAACATGACCTCTGTAAATCACGGAGGTTGGATTTCCGAGCCCTTTGATGTGAAATGCGGAATAAGACAAGGTTGCCCTTTCTCACCTTTAGCCTTTGTGCTAGCTGTCGAGTTACTAGCCATTAAGATTCGGAATAGTTCGATTGCAGGCATCAAAGTTCCTTTACCTTCTGGGAATGGAAATTCTAGTATAAAGATAAAACAAAATGCAGATGACACAACATTTGTTTCTCAAAGATCGACATGATATGTTTAAATCATTAGAAATCTTGTCATCGTTTGAAAAGTTTTCTGGATTAATATTGAATGTTCAGAAAACAAAAGCTCTACTAATGGGAACTATGAAAAAAGACCCAGATCTTCCATTCACAACAGTGAACAGAATGAAAGTTCTGGGAATTTATTTTGATACCAAAGAGATGGCGAAGAACATGGATGAAAACTGGAATGAAAGAATCGATAAAATGAATAGTATAATAAAAATAATTGGAAAAGGAGAGATCTCTCCATTCAAGGTAAAGTGATTGTTATAAAAACGTTTCTGATAAGTCAATTTGTTTATGTAATGCAGTCTATTGGTCTTCCGGATGCAGTGTTGAGTAAAATTAATACAGCGTTATACCGATTTCTATGGCAGAAAAAAATTCAGTAACAGGAAAGCATTCGAGAAAGTGAAGAGGACAGTAATGGAATCAAACGTTGACGAAGGTGGTCTGAACATGATCAACATGCTTCAGTCCCAGAAGCTTCTAAACTTACAATGGATGGGTAAATTATATAACGCCAAAGAAAATGAAAACTGGAGGTTGATCCCATTGTGGCATTTGAACAAACTGGCAAACAGGGGTAATTTCTTCAATGTAAACACAAGGACAAAGGATATGCAGGGTATTGATAGAATTGAGAATGATTTCTGGAAAGACGTGTTTGCATGTTATCTAGACAACAAAACTATAAGTAAACAAAGTGAAATAAACAGTGGTAATTTCCAGTCACAGCTTCTCTTCAACAACTCTCTCATTAAATACAAAAATAAAGTAATATTCTTTCCAAACTGGCACAATGCAGGAATTGAACAGATGAAAGATATAATCCATCAGAATGAACATAGATTTCTGTCCCTTGAGGAAGTACAGAAACATGGTTGGGCAAAGCAAGGCTAATATTATTTTTGAATATATGCCCTTATTAACTCTATTCCCAAAGAGTGGATTCAATGGATAGAGAGAGGAGATCCTTGCTCAAGCTGGCTTGATTGTGATGCAAAACATCTCAATACAAAGCCAAAAAACATCAGGAAAATGTTATCCAAAGACAACGTAACAAATCTACCAACGGCCCATTATTTCTGGGAAAGGAAATTTTGTTACACTCTAGACAAACAGGCCTGGTCTAGGGCTAAAGAAACCACCAAAGAAGTGCGACTTAGAGTCCTTCACTGGAAAGTGTTGCATAATATTTACCCTACTAATATAATGTTAAACAAAATGAAAATACGAGAAAATAATCAGTGTTCATATTGTGTTGATAAGGTGGATTTTATTGAACATTTTTTCTATAAGTGTCCAGTTGTAAAGAATTTTTGGATTTCATTGAGCAAAAAATTTATGTAGACACAAATGTTAAGCTAACGTTGTCAGTCACTGATATTCTGTTTGGTGTGAACAGTTCATTCTGCCCACGTGGAAGATATATATACATAAACCTCATTCTACTGGTTGGGAAAATGTCCATAAGTATTTTTTAAAAGACACGGTCTGCATTCTCATTGCAATCAATCTTTGAAAAAGAATTCAACGTAAGGAGCTAGTTATATCTCACCTCATCTTCCAGCTTCATCCGACCAGCTTCACTCCGACCCCCCCCACCCCCCCCCCCCCCCCCCCCCCCCCCCCCCCTCCGCCCTCCTCCTTCTCCGGCGCTCGCTGTCCTTTTTCTCTGCCTTCTTTTTCTCTTTTGGCCTGTGTCGGTTCACTAGCAGCTGGCTCTCTCTCTCTTATATAGCTAGTTATAATCACTTTCAGGTCATGTTTCCAAGTTTCAAGTAATCATTTCATTCATTCTTTCATTTATTAACATTTCATTTCCTTTCGGGGGATGGGGTGGGGGCGGGAGGATCGTGATTCACTGTATCTGGGCCTATTCTTTCTATGTATATGTATATATTTGCGGATAGGATTTATTAACATGTATATGCTTTTGACTATTGACTACTGATTTCGTAGGCCCGCATACAAGCACACGTACACACAATCACACACACACACACACACACACACACACACTCACACTCACACTCAAGGATACTGTCCCCCCGATGGTCCTTCCTCACGTCCTCCTTGCAGCTCTGTGTTTGTTTGTTTTTTTCTTTCTTTCCCTTTTTTTTTTCTTGTATAAGCAGACATCACCAGAGTGAGTGTGCCAGTACACCACACATTAGAACATTAACAAACCCAGACACATTGTATCAAATGCCCAAACACTAAAATCACCAAAAGTTTGTCCATTTTGAGAGAGAACATACAGACTATGCATGGTGTGTAAGAGACTGGTTGCAAAAAAAAAAAAGGAAAAAAAAAAAGTGTGTTCTCATTACTTGTGGGTAATAAGACAATGAATGTGAAGGTACACGGTTCTGTGTAATATTTGGATTGGATAAGTTTTATTCCTCACTCGCTCAGAGCAGGACAACAAAACAACCCCCAAAAAAATGTATTTAAACTTCTCTTGCTTTTTACATAATCGACATGTTAAATAATTTTCAAGAACATTGCTATACCTAAAGCGATGGTTAGTGTTACACAGCTGAAAGTCCCGACAAGTGGCCTAAGGCTGAACGTGGTGAAGGAACTCTCTGAAATTGAAGATTTGGTCATTTAAAAAAAAAACAACAACAAAAAACAAAAAAATAAAAAAAAAAAACCGAAGTGACGTCAAGGCTCTCTCATGTAATGTGAGCATTTTTTTTTTTTTTTTTATGACGTATTTTCACCTTGGACACTGGCTGTGATTCGCCGACAACAAAAACCCCTCTGCGCGACTCCCCATATTTTTTGCAGAGCATTGACCCGGTAGATGCTGAAACAATTTCTTGATTTCCTGCTTCTGCACGCTTTAAACGCGGCAGTGACGCATCCCAGCCTGTTGTGGAGAACATTGATACCATCAACGGATTTCTTTAGTGGAGCGGCTGCCCGTTACCCGTGCCTACGCCTCTTGTTTGAAGATCCTCAGCTCAAGACTGCCCTGGGCCTGCCCTGGGGAGAGGCCAGGACTTGTCCCGCTGTACCGTTTGTCCAGTGCGTGAACCGCCCTGGATCCAGGGTGGGTGGCATGACTATCCCGCGTAGTCGTTAATATACTATTATTATTATTATTATTGTTATTATTATTATTGTTGTTGTTGTTGTTGTTGCTACTCGAATCGACTCTCAAGTATGGAAACTGCATTATATTTAAAATATGACTCGTACTATGTCAAATCGTATATATTTAGGCATAAAATTATCATGCACCCACACAATCAATGAAATTCTGCAATGAACAGGCACTGTGACCATACGTCACCCTGTATGCGAACATTTCGCATCATATCTTAATCAATCTGCTTAGTTGCTGTGCAGGTTGCCGTTGATGTGGCGGTGTCATTTTCATTTTGTGTGTATTATCCACACGCCATTTCAATATGACCATTGTGCCCATTAGTCACATGCAGTACGCATGCACATACACCACATCGATGTGTAATACATCTCTGTCATATTGTTCATCTTGCACACACACACACAGATACGAACATCATTGCTGTCTCGGGCAGATGAACTTATTGACTCGGACTACAGACCAGCTTGTGTTTGTAGGTGGTTCCTGGTTCGAATCTTGACCGGTGCTGGAGTGGACAACCAAGCCCTGGGGAGCCTGCGTCTACATTTTTTTTTTTCATCGAGGCCGCCGACAAGTTAAGAATCTGCTTTTGACAACCTTCTGCACCAACAAATATGCAAGCAAACATACCACAAACAGACCAATATATCATTCATTAAATGTGTGTGTAGAACAATGTATGGTTTGCAGCGTGTCTGGTGGGGACAGGGTGTTCAGTTTGTTTGGCAAGCTCTCTCTCCCACCCCTTAGGTGTGACACAAGCAGTGTCAGATACACCACATTGAATTTTGGCAGTGCACACCTAACGTATCTATTCATTTTTATCTCTATGTAAAGTTCTGATATATGTGTTAATTTAAAGACTTTGTACTGACGAAATCAATCACTATTATACATATGGTAATGCCAGTCCTGTCACCTGCAATTGATAATCCTCTGTTTAAAACCGTTTAGAAATCCTCGTATATTTTCAACACCGTGGTTATCCCAAACAAATTCAAACCCACATGAATTTGAACATTGTCAAACATTTGAAGCCCGACTCCTCTTACCATTATTGTCTAACTTTAAGAACATCCTGTAACCTTTATAGGGTAATAGGCTGTCCTGCATTCGTCCATTCTCGCTAGATTGTGCCAGTATTTTGTATATTGCAAATAAGAATTTAAGGATAACATGATATCTTCCAAGTTCACCGTATACCAGATCATTGGGAGTTCTACTATCCACACTCAAAAAGCGCTTCAGCGCATACAAGTGAACTTTTTTCTATTGCACTTTTCAGAAAAGCCCATATTTCTGCTCCCTACTGTAAGATTGGGTGCTCCTGTGAATCGAATGACTTGACAAAAACACTGAATGAATTGCAGTCTAACTTGTATAAAATATGAAGAATAACTATGGCTGCCATTTTCGCTCTATTTTCTACATCTTGACAAGCTAACTCAAAACTAAGTTTGGTTGTAAAGTAAATACCCAGATCTTTGTAGGCATTAACCACAGCAATTTTCACACACTCCATAAGTCCATCTTTCAGCATGCCCCAGATATCATCCTTTACGAAACACGACAATGTTTCTCTTAACCATATAACTTTTAATTCTAGTTTGTTTGCTGCAGAGTACAAGTTTTTTGGTTGTCTCTGGAGACCGACCACTAATACTGCTAGTAACATGATGTCATCAGCAAAAAGCAGCATGAGTAATTCTAGAAGGCCAAACGTTACTCAATGTCGACCATTTTCAATTATTTCAAAGACTAACGCATTAATGAATAGAGGAAAAAAGAAAAAAAAAAAAAAACTGGGCTACAGACGTCTCCTTTGTACGCCTGATATACTCAGATAATGTTGCACTGATCTTATTTTTTGCTTTTACCTTAGATACATACTTTTTATGCAACGATACAGTTACCATTAATTCCATCTTTTAACAAAAACGGTCATAACAATCTTCGAGAAATTGAATCAAAAGCTTTTTTCAAAGTCAGCAAAGGCAACATATAACTTACATTATTTACAAATTATTTCTGAACAGCAGCAAGTAGTGTAAATATTATATGATCGATTGTGGAAAACCCTCTTTTAAACCCTGCCTCTAGTTATATTGTTTTGACTCACCCATTCATACAATCTACTATTAGTAACAGAGCTATACATTTTGCTACAAATGTTACTTAATAAAACGCCTTCATAATTATTCACTTTGTTAGCCTCGCCCTTCTTAAATAAGGGTAAGATTATAGATTCTTTCCAGCTGTCAGGATAAGTCCCATTATCGAAAAGAAAATCAAATAGTTTTACTAAGAAATTCAAAACAGATTCAACAAACTATTAACAACATTCGCCGATTAAACCATCAGGACCAGCAGATTTTCCGTTTTTTCTTTTTTTTTTTTTTAATTTTCTAATGGCTAGCAATATTTCTTCTATAGTTATTGCTCTGTCATAAGGAGATTCTTCATCTTCATTTTTATTGACTATGATCTCTGTTGAACTACTTCCGTCGCTTTTTCCTAGCAAGTTTTTTTTTTTTTTTTTTTTTTTTTTTTTTAATTGGAAATGAAATGAGGCAGGGAACAGTAAACAATAAACAGTAAACAAGTGGGGTAGTCTTTGCTCCCATAAGGAAACCTAACACAGAGTAACTTTTATTCAAGACTGGCACAGCCTTTAAACTTGAATAAAGTCAGACAAATACAAAGACGAACAATCTAATAGTGGGGGAAAACAAGCGCAGGCCAACAACTAAATTGTCTTCATAGTAACCAACAACTAAATTGTCTTCATAGTAACCAACAACTAAATTGTCTTCATAGTGTCTTTATTGTTTACTGTTCCCTGCCTCATTTCATTTCCAATTTCGTTTTGATTAAATCGAGGTTACTTGTATTTGTTTCTGTCTGTCTATGTGTTTGTCTTTTGATCTCCCTTGCATCCTTGGGTGGATCCTCAAGCATAGGCTCAAAGATTGCCCCCTACATTTTTGGCCTGCGCTTGTTTTCCCCCACTATTAGATTGTTCGTCTTTGTATTTGTCTGACTTTATTCAAGTTTAAAGGCTGTGCCAGTCTTGAATAAAAGTTACTCTGTGTTAGGTTTCCTTATGGGAGCAAAGACTACCCCACTTGTTTACTGTTTATTGTTTACTGTTCCCTGCTCATTTCATTTCCAATTTCGTTTTGATTAAATCGAGGTTACTTGTATTTGTTTCTGTCTGTCTATGTGTTTGTCTTTTTGATCTCCCTTGCATCCTTGGGTGGATCCTCAAGCGTAGGCTCAAAGATTGCCCCCTACATTTTGCCAAGTCATTACTATGAAGACAATTTAGTTGTTGGCCTGCGCTTGTTTTCCCCCACTATTAGATTGTTCGTCTTTGTATTTGTCTGACTTTATTCAAGTTTAAAGGCTGTGCCAGTCTTGAATAAAAGTTACTCTGTGTTAGGTTCCTTATGGGAAGACTACCCCACTGTTTACTGTTTTTTGTTTTTTTTTTTTTTTAATGTTAAAAACCATTCATATATAGAAATATCGTTTGATGGTTGACATCTTTTCTTTGAGGTTTTGTGTACAGTTTGCCAAAAGACCTCTTGGCTCTTCACAGAATCGATCAGTTCAATTAACAATGACATATTGTATTCTTTCTTTTTTCTATCATTTAAATGTTTATGTTGACGCCTTGAAACACAGAATGCGACTCGATCAGCGCTGTCTAAAGTTTTACAAAAATATTCTCCACATACTACGCATTTTACATTTTGATACTTTACAGTTCCCATCATACTAGTTATCATCAGGGGTTCTCTGATTTAAAGCTATCATCATCTTCAAATTTTCAGTTTGTTCTTTTCATGAACATATTTAATCTACATATGGCTTCATTTACATCCACATCAATAAGATCTTCTGTTACTGCCATTTTATCTTTCACATCCTGAGAGTCCATAGAATGTGTAAATTTCAGGGCATGATCCTCATTCCAGCAATATCTAACAATAAACTGATCATTTGTATCATTCGAACCAGTGCTAGTGCATTTCTTAGCATTTTGTTTATTAATACATAGTACAAGGGGCATATGATCAGATTCAAATCTTTTCGTAACATTGAGTGTTACCTGTTCACACAGAAAATCACAACCATTAACTGACATAAGAAAATAATCATTCACGCTGCATCCTGCATCAGAAATGCATGTGAAACGACCTTCAAGGTCGCCATTACATATTCCGTTGAAAATGCACCGTCCCAAAATAGTGCACATGTTCAAGAACTTTATTCCATATGAATCTAAAATTTTATCTTAAGAAACTATTTCTATGTGGCTATCATGTGTACTTCATATCATCTAATATGTCTGGGGGTCTTATAGGAAGTTCTGGCGTTCATATCACCGCATATCAATATTTCAGTGTCTTCCAAATGCAGCAGTATACTAATAATACAATTTTCCAATAATTCGATGCCGTTGTCAAATCCATTGATAGAGTAATAAGGCGAATTTTGGGGTGGAACATACGCACACACAAGTAACAAGATTTTATGAAGACCAAAAAATCTTCTTATCAAAAGTAAATAATATGGAATCAAGACTCTCACAATCAACCTCATGCACATCTTTTCGCATTAAACAAATCATTCCTCCTGAACCTCTTCCTTGTCTCCTTAAGTTTAACAGCTGGTTTGACGAATATTTGATAATCGGTAAACAAGCTTGATTCAAAATTGTCCGCACACGTTTCCACCAAACAAAACAAAAAAGATGAAGAAATGAATTGAATAAAATGCATATCATCTAATTTATGAAACAATCCACATACATTCCAGTGAATTAAAGAAATACTGCTTACATGCTTACTCATACCACAATCTTCAGCATATGAATCGTCATTTTCATTTGAGCTAATACTTCCATCACTCTCACTCACTCTGTTCATGTCTAGTCCACTCGGCGTCACACTGTCACTGTCACTATCTGATTCTGTCGACCTCACACTGTCACCATCACTGTCTAGTTCACTTTAACTATCAGATTCATTCTCCGCCATATTTTCACTGCCATCTTCAGCGGCATAACTTGTTTCATTACTCATCCTACTGTCATCTCCACTGCGCACTTCATTCACCGTCAACACTTCTATCTATTTCATGCGTCATTACAATGTCCCACAACTGTCTGCATTGCTGTCTAAACCTCTGACCGTTCCCTTTGTCATCACACTCACACCGCCACTGTCTTTTTTTTTTTATCAATACATTGTCCGCATTTATCTTAGACTCAAAATCATCACAATCTTCTGTTATTGAGTTATGCATGCAATCATCACCACTGTGACTTTCTGACTCTGCTGCACAGCCATCGCCGTTCTTACTTGTATAACACCCCACATACATATCATCTGCATTCATAACATCTACATTCAAGTATACTGTTGCCATTGTCACCTGCACTCGGAACCGTATCGTCAATACCATAATTTTTCACTGTCAAGTGTGAATGCTGTGATCTGTTAATATTATCATTCGACACCAACAACAAATCGTCATCATTTACAATTCCCGACAAGTGACCCTCAACATGACTATCAACATCAAGATCATCACGATTACTATCAACGTCATCGCTAATTTTATTCTGACATTATTTTCATGCAACGTGTCGACAAGTTCAACATTTTCAACTTGACCGTGTTGCCGTGTTCACACACATCCATCACAAGTGTCACGCACGAGATTTTCGTAGCACGCTTGTTTCGTGTCAACAGCGTTTACAATCCCCTTGTTACCCCCCTCTCGCAAACTAGAAACATGCACTCTATGCGGCGGCGACGTAATTTTTGCTCCCTCAACAAATTGGCAGCGGTAAAAATCTCCAGTCACGGGGCCGGCCTAACCTCTATCCACATTGTACAAGGTTTCCACTATCATCTAGACTGTATTTTGTGCCCTCGATTACCAGATTGTTGTAAACCATCGATGTTTTTTTTTTTTTGGGATCTGGCAGACTTTAAGTGGGTGACCAGGTTTTTCTGGATCTCTCTAACACGCTGAGAAAAGCCTTCACACATGAAAATTTCACTTACATTCAGCTTCTTTTTGGAGCGCAGACTTTTGCCTTTGTGTTTAAAGAAAGTATACCTCGCAACAATTGGTGAATCCGGTTTAGAGTTAAGGCGATGTACCCGGTCAAACTGAACATCATCTGGAAGTTCTAAACTATCAGAAATTACATTGCGTACAAAGTTTTCTCATTCTTGTCTCTTTTATTTATTTTTTTTTTTCTCTGCGAGCACAGCTGTCTGGCCGAGACGAAAATCGCGCTCTTTAGTTCCCCCGCCGGCCCGGCAGACGATAACCAGGCTACGTGACTCACGGTGAGTGCTGCCAAGCTGCGTGTACCACAGCTGTGCACAAGGGAGCGCATGTGTTCTCATGCTGTGCTGTTCCTGTTGTGCTGTATGGATTATTGTTCTTTCACACATTGGATATAATTAACTGTGTGCGTGATGATTTGTGTGTTGTGATTCTTCTTTGTGGCCTTTGATGCCGGTTCATCACGCGTTCTTGAGGGTTTTTTTTTTTTGTTTTTTTTTTTTTTATGGAGAAGTTTGTTGCGCCACGTGTATCTCATGGAGGCAGTGTTAGCTCAGCAAGCCGTAGGTGTGTGGTGCTCTTCTTCTTCTTCTTCCTAAAAGACTGGTTCACTCAAAACGAGTAGGTCACCAGTGCGCATGTTAAAGAATAAAATAAAATAAGGTGCGACTCAGCCTGTTGGCCCTGTAGCAAAATTTGGCAACAAGATGCTAGATGCCGAGATCAGACATTCTACTAAGTGATTACTTTCCTCTCTCTCTCTCTCTCTCTCTCGCTCGCTCGCTTGCGCTAGTTCGCTCGCTCGTGTGTGTGTGTGTGTGTGTGTGTGTGTGTGTGTGAACAATGTGTGTGTGTTTGTGTGTGTGTGTGTGCGCGCGCGCGCGCGCGCGCGTGTCTGTCTGTGGCGCGCGCGCGTGTGTCAGTGTGTGTGTGTGTGCGCGCGCGTGTTGTGCCGTGTGTGCGGCAATCGTGTGCTCAGAAAGGTCAAGATTAAAAGGATTAAACGCTAGACTTTGTATCAACTTCTCCAATGATTTGTTGCAGTATTTCAGCCTAGATATTTCTGGTGATGAAGAAGGCAAACAGTCCAAGAGTATCTGCATAAAATGCTACCATAAACTGAAAAAAAAACGAGACACATGTCAGCACATTCTCAATGTTTTACTACAAAAGAAAAATGCTGCTCGTGACATAGAGAGAGAATGTCAGAAATCTGGACAACTTTCGATCCAGATCTTTCTTTGAGTCAGTGTACATCGTGTCGATTCTTTCAATCAGCCGGCCTTCTTGGTCATCGGAAAACAAAGAAGAGCTGCCCCGTCAAAAAATCCACTCAAGAATGTTTAGATCAGTCTGATCTTTGCTTGCACACAGATGAAAGTGTGTCATCATTTTCACCATTGGTATCGACCCCCCCCCGTGAAAAAGCCTAGAACATTCTCTACACAAACCTCACCAGTCATAGCTAGCACATCCAACTCGGCACTTGAATGTATTGACATGTCTGATGTATGCTTCAATACTAATGAAAGTGTGTCGACGTCAGTTTTTGAGTCACCATCGACCGCTGTTGTTGGTGTGTGGTTTCTGTCAATGTGCGCGTGTGTATGCGTGTGTGGTGTGTGTGTGTGTGTGTGTGTGTGTGTGTGTGTGTGTGTGTGTGTGTCTCTCTCTCTCTCTCTCTCTCTCTCTCTCTCTCTCTCTCTCTCTCTCTCTCAATCATGAGTAGGTTCACCATGAAGATGAAAATAAGAAAACATTTTGCATTGGTGTGTGTATATGTGACATCAGTTTCAAATGATTGAACGGGCGAAAGAACAAAGGTCAGGTAGGAAGCATTTCATTGTTTATAACTGACATCTGCATGTGTGGCATGCTAAAATCTTGCTTTACTAAAAGCATGGTGTGGCTGTGATAGAATCAGTTTCGGCATGCTTCACAAGCACGTAGAGCACGCACAGATAAACAAGCAAAAATGCCTAGGCCGTGGTAGGGAAACCGCCGCAGTGTTCCCAGTGAAGCTGACCAGACCCGACACTGTTTATTCAGGCCAAGTACCGGCTGTCAGGTAGAAGTCCCGCGACTATTTTTTTCTGTCAGTTTAAAAGGAAAGATATGCATGTCCAATATGCTTGAGGTTGAGCGTGATAGCTTCAGGAACGCATGCTCTCCACTGAGTTGCGATTTCATTTCACTTTGTGT
>JADBJO010018464.1:27500-35318 GCA_016801955.1 Conus betulinus | reverse complement strand
ATAACAGGAGAGAATGAAAAAAGAAACCAAAAGAAACAAAAACCAACCAACAAACAAAAAAAAAAGAGAAAAGAAAGAGAAATCCACAAGTTACAAAGGCCGCATTATATTTTGACTCATTAGAGGTCAAGTCTGTCTATATGGGTACCTCCAAGGATCAAAAGAACGACAGTATTGGAATCACGTCGTCACAAGTCTTACTATATGTGAATCATTAGTGTCAAAAGTCTGAACTGCCTTTGAGTTTTTCTTCGAGGAAAAAAAAATCCTTTTTACTTCCTTTAAAAAGTAGGCAATCCTACAAACCCATACAACTATCAAAGCTTTCGAGTACATATTCAAAGGAAAACGTAATTTCCTCCATCACGAACATAAAACATTATATGCCATCAATACATTTTTCCCTAGCTGTTCCTGTGATTTACTGACTGATATCAACCTAATAGTAAGGAGCCCAGCATAAGTTTCAGAAAACTTAACCACCATACTGGAGAGGCCTCACGCATTTACAGAACGGTAGTCACTCCGAGGAAAAACGATTTCAGAAGATAAAGTGTTGAAGCCACGCAACACCCATGAATAGATAAGCTTGCAATATTTCGGTTTCCATCCACACCTTTCTCAGGCACCAGCACTGGCCAACTGACAAATAAAAAACAATAAGAATTTTGTGGTTGTGGAAACTGAAAAGAGTTTCACTGGAAAAAAAAAGAGTTTGCCGAGGATGGGGGATGGAGAGTAGGCTGTAGGAAGCTCGGAGAAAGGAGAAGAGACAGGAGCGGGTGGGGGGTGGGACGGTGTGAAGGGTGGAAAACAAAGTCAGCGAAGTGGATTTTTATTATAACCATTTATTTGTTTGATAGATTCAACTACTATCGTTACTATCACACCTCCTTTTTCTTTCCTCTTCTTCCTTATTATTACCCTTATAATTATTACAGCTATTGTTATGCTAGTAATAGTAGTAGTAGTAGTAGTAGTAGTAGTAAGTAGCAGAAGCAGCAGCAGAGTAGTAGTATATGCTCAAAATGCTGTTTCTTTTACTTTCTCTCTTCCTCTTTATCATTATCATTACCATCATCATCACTATTATGATTTCAGTCTTTACCTTTTCCCCTCCAGTTTCATCCTTCTTTTGTTCGGTTCTATTCCAAATTTTCAGTTTTTTGCACCAATGCCACATTTTTACCAAGATCGAAGAGATAAGTGATTATTTGTTCGTCTTTGTTTCCATTGTTCTTAATGTTTGTTATTCTGCTGACGAAGACCCAACGGGTAGAAACGTGTTATGCCTGTTTTGAGGTGAAAAAAGGGACAAACATTACGGGGAAAACACTTGCAAAAATTTTCATATTGGCAACACTGTATGGCAACATTTCAGGGGCAAACACTTTGGACCAACATTCCACAGGGCAAGATTATGGGTAACACTGCATGGGGCAACACTATGGGACAAAATCTCACAGGGCAGGATTATAGGGTAACACTGCATGGAGCCACACTATGGGTCAAAAATCCCACAGGGCAAAATTATGGGGTAAACTGCATATAGCAACACTATGGGACAAAATCTCACAGGGCAGGATTATGGGGTAACACTGCATATAGCAAACTATGGGACAAAATCTCACAGGGCAAGATTATAGGGTAACACTGCATGGAACAAACATTATGGGACAAAATCTCACAAGGGCAAGATTATAGGGTAACCACTGCATGGGCAACACTATGGGACAAAATTCCACAGGCAAGATTATGGGCTAACACACTCCACGGAGCAACACTATGGGACAAAATCCCACAGGGCAAGATTAAGGGTAAACACTACAATGGAGCAACACTGGGACAAAATTCCACAGGGCAAGATTATGGGCTAACACTCAAGGAAGCAACACTTTGGGACAAAATCCCACAAGGCAAGATTATAGGGAACACTTTCTTGGAGCAACACTATGGGACAAAATCCCACAGGGCAAGATTACAGGGTAACATTGCATGGAGCAAAACACTATAGGACCAAAATTCCATGAGCAACACCGTGGGGCAAATTCCCCCGGCAACATTATGGGGAAACATCTCATGCAGCAACGCTATGGGGCAAGCAGGGCAAACTTCCGCAGGGCAACACTAAGAAGCCAATCCCACAGGGCAACATTAAATGGGAGTATTCTATGGGGCAAACTTATGGGGCAAAATTTCACTAAATTTCACGACGGGGTAAATACCACAAAGACTAAATTACGGGGAAACATTCATCGGAGTAAAACCATGGGAAAAATTCTCAAGGTCAACAGAAAAAGGGTTAAACCCCGACAATAGCGTGGGCAACATTCGAGGAAGCAAAGAATGGGGTTAAAATCTGCTGGCCATCACAACGGGTAATCACTCCACTGAGGCAAACTCCATGTGGGAACTGAATTTTTTGTTGGGGACAGCGAGAGTAAAAACACCGAAGGCTCCTCCCGCCAATCAGATTACTCTGCTATTTCTGTTGAATGGGGACTGAAAAAAAAGAAGAAAAAGAATGGCTGAAAATCATACGGACAGGTTTCCAGTTGACCCCTAGTTCAACAACAAACAGTTATAAATACTGTTCATTTTGAAATGAAGAGGATTTCAAATGGAAAGAAGACGAACAACACACTAGATTTTTTTTTCAAAACTTTGTGCTTGTTTTTCACCTCAGTCTCTTTTTCTTTTAATCTTAAGAAACATTGCTTTAGGTATTGGATAATGCAAATTCTGTAAAACGTCCTTCCAATTGGCAGGAAACAGACTTCGACAGTCACCTTGTTGGCAACATGCTCTGGAACACAACACTCTCCTCAAACCTCAAATCACCCTCACCCTCTCCAAAGGCAGCCCAGACGTAGAACCTCCACCACCACCACCATAACCACCACAACCAGCACCAGACGACGAACCGGCTCCTCCTCCTCCTCCTCCTCCTCCACCCATCCCCATCCCCAGCCCCGCCCCGAGACCCCCGCCACCCCCCCGACCCCCACCCTCTTGGAGCGGACGAGGGGGGACCGTCGGAGGGGCCCCGGGGGAGCGGTCGCCGGCTTCGCTGCCGACCACCGGGGCCAGGAGGGTGGCGGCCCCTGAGGTGGCGGCGGCCCCGGCGCTGGCGGAGCTCTTGGGTTCCCCTGTGGCGGCGCCCGTGCCAGAGATCTGGCCGGCCAGGCAGGACAGCGGATCTTGAAGACGTGCAGGCAGGGGATGCTGGCGCGGGAGCTGGTGGTGCAGTCCCGTCTTGGCTGAGGACAGGCACAAGCTTGTTCACGGACCGGACTCATTGTTTTGTCCCTTCTTCAAGGGAAATAATCAAGAGACCGTTGAAACTAAAGAGCGGCTTTTTCTACTTAGGATGAGAAAACCAATGTTTCGTTGCTGCTTCTTCAAGGGAAAAATCGGAGGGTTTAAATCTAAAGAGCGGCAAATTCTACTTAGGATGAGAAAAATCATTTTTCGTTGTTGCTACTTCAAGGGAAATAATCGGAGGGTTTAAATCTAAAGAGCGGCAATTCTACTTAGGATGAGAAAAATCATTTTTCGTTGTTTGCTTCTTCAAGGGAAATAATCGGAGGGTTAAATCTAAAGAGCGGCAATGCTACTTAGGATGAGAAAACCAATTTTCGTTGTTGCTTCTTCAAGGGAAATAATCGGAGAGTTTAAATCTAAAGAGCAGCAATTGTACTTAGGATGAAATAAATCATTTTTTCTTTTATGTTGCTTCTTCAAGGGAAACAATCAGACAGTTTAAATGTAAAGAGCAGCAACTCTACTTAGGATGAGAAAAATGACGATGATAGTAACAATCACCAGGAGAAGAGCTGGGGGTGCAGTCTGTCTTGGCTGAGGACAGGCACAGGCCAATTCAAGGAATCATAATTTGTCGCTTCTTCAAGGGAAATAATCGGAGAATTTAAATCTAAAGCGCGGCAATTCTGCTGGGATGAGCAAAATAGCGATGAAACACACTTACATAGACACACGAAAAAACAACATGCATATAACATGTCCATGCGTATGTATGCACACACACAAACATACGTGAGCACCAGTGCGCACCGCCGTCTACACACACACACACACACACACACGCGCGCGCGCGCGCGCGTGCACACACACACACACACACGCACATGCACACAGAAATGCACACACGCACACACACTCTCTTGCACACACACACACACACACACACACACACACACACACACACCTCTCTCTCTCTCTCTCTCTGTCCCACACACACACACACACACACACACACACACACACAACACACACAAACACACACACGCATGCACGCACACACACACATGCAGGCACACAAATGCCACACACAACACACTCTCTCTCTCTCACACACACACACACACACACACCCACACACACCAACACACACACAAAAAATGCACTCTCTCTCTCACACACGCACGCACGCACACACACATGCACACACAAATACACACACACACCCACACACACACACACACACACACTGACTGAATGACTGACTGAAACCAATTTATTGTCAGATTAACTCACACACACAAACACACACACACACACACACACACACACACACACACACACACACACACACACACAAACAACACACACACAAACACACACCACCACACACACAAACACACACACACAGACAAACACACACACACCCACACACACACACACACCACACACACACACACCTGTTCTCCTCATCCACTATCACATAGTCTACACTCCTCCTCATCACACACACACCCACACCTACCAAAAATTATCCCCCCCCACTCCCTCCCTGCCCCATCCTCACGACCCCCCCCCCCCCCCCCTCTCCAAAGCAGGACCCCTACCCGAAGGGGACGGAGGTGGGGAGAAGTTGTCTTTTGCCGGATTTCTTTTCCTTGGGGAGAGGCGCTGTGGGGCTGCTGTGGAGGCGAAGTAGATGTCACACTGCAACACGTGCAACACGGCACAGCAGAGCACAATAGAGCGCGTATCAGAACAGAATAGGAGCAGACATAACACAAACAGACTGCAGTGGAAACAGATGAAGCAGAATACAATAGAACAGAGCAGAAAATAACAGGACACAATGTTTTTTGGTTACTTCCTTCTTCAAAAATTTGAGAAAGGTGTGTGTGTGTGTGTGTGTGTGTGTGTGTGTGTGTGTGTGTGTGTGTGTGTGTGTGTGTGTGTGTGAGTGTGTGTGTGTGTGTGTGTGTGTGTGTGTGTGTGAGAGAGAGAGAGAGAGAGAGAGAGAGCGACTAAGGGAGAGACTATTGCCTTGAGATACAACTTGAATACAAGAGCTAACGTTGTCTTTCCTTACTTGGTATTTTTTGGAAGCACTGTCGTGCGCGCGCGCGCGCGCGTGTGTGTTTCTAAACGTACACATGCATTTTGCACATGCACTGACGTACACTATGTTTCGAAGAACGCGTGCGTGTTCCAATAGAAAAAAAAAACATACAGATAACTTGGGAAAAAAAAAAAAGCTGGGGCAATACCAAAAAGCGAAGGGAGGCAAGGTCCAATATAATGCTCAGATGAAACAGACCATCAAGAGTAAGACATGTTCTTATGTTTTCCTAAATCGTCCCCCCCCCCCCCCCCCCCGTTCCCCTCCTGTCCCCTAAACCACCATCTTATTCTTTGTTACATTATATAATGGCGGAGGAATCGTTTGTTTGAACATGCTTCCTTGTATTTCTTGTCACCTCCATGGAAGGTTACGTTTCAACTTTAACGTGTTTCCTTGTCTGTCAGCATCACTATGCATAAAAACCACGTGACCGATTTTATGTAAATTTTGATGAAAGACGGAATATGGCCAAAGGGCAAGCACTCTGAATTTTGAAAGTCATCCGTGGCGCGCGTGCGGGTCAAAAAGACGGATCCCGGATCCGTTCGACCTTGGCAGAGGTTGTTGCGCTCTCCCGCATGCACTTCTAGTCTTGTACTGCGTGTTTCTGCCCTGTGTCTGAAGGGTGAAGGGCACAAACGTTTGGGGAGGGGGGGGTGGGGGGGGGGGGGGGGGGGAGGGCAAGGTGCGTGGAGAGTATGGTGCTGGTAAAAAAAGGCGATAACTTCGAAGACGATGAGGGGAAAGATGCCTGTTGGATAGGTAAGGTAAGGTAATGTTGCTTATAGCCCAGCCCGACCGCAAAGGGCCATATCAGGGCTGTCACCACGCTAAAATCAACTCACAAATCATTCATTGCCTGTTGGATACAGAGCTTGTAAACTGTGACTGCATTACAGTTAATGAGGGCAAGATCCATAACGGTAAAGGAGCTGGTAGAATGTAATGGATTACCTTGGAGGTAATAATGGTAAGATGTGTGAAGGAAAATCATGATAACCTTGGAAGCAGACATGATAAGGTGCACGATAGGTAGTGACATAGTAACAGGGCGATCACCCGCCGTGCGAAGTGGTTAGCGTCGCGGACTCCCGGCTGGGAGGTCTGTGGGTTCGAATCCCATCAGAGTCATGTGGTGGTTTTTTCTGCCCCGACCGGCTCCTACCCAGAGTTGAGTTTGCTGCGGACTCAGTTGGGAAGACTGGGACCACACAGTCGAGTTTCATCCACTTAATGGATGCGTTTCTGAGAGTGTTGCTCAAATTTCCTGACCAACACTGCAGGTGTCTGTATCTCTCTCGGGCCTGTTGACGCCGGGATATATTATGAAAGGAAGCGTAGAGTACAGCCCTGTCATGTAGTCTCAGACGAAAATGGAAATCCGTAGCATCATCTTAATCATCATCATCCTCATTCTCATCGATCAGCATTAAAAAAAAAAGGTCTCAAGTTCTGTGGCCCTTCATGCCCTGCTCTCATGGTGACCTCAGTTTCGATGTCCTCTCCACGTCTGTGGCCTTGGTTTGGTTCTGTCGGGGTCACCGGTATCGGCGAGTCCATGGGGCTGTCGTTGGACGGACGTGGTGGCGCCCTCCGGGGAGAGCTCACTCCGCGACTAAGCAATTATTGTCGTCAGTAGGGGGCTTAGTAGGTGGTGTCCTGCGTATGTTAGATCGGAACAGGCGCCACTGAACACCACCGAAGTGACTCGGCAGCAGTGCAGTGTCTCCCCTCCGGTGGGTTGCCTCTTGACGACTTGACGGTGACTGCTCCCTGTGGATTGTCGGTGCCGGTTAAAGAGGGTACAGGGCAAGTAAAGTACGACAACTCGGAAGCTTAAAAGGGCAAAAAAAAAAAAAAAAAAAACCGGTAAAGCACAACGGCACTGGAGTTTAAAAGAGTAAACTGCTGGTTAAAGGCAGGCTTGCACTGCAGACATGACGTGCAAGCTACAGGCAGGGTGTTACGAAGGCGGCGGTAGAGAGGACGCTCACCTTGGAGGTGATGAGGGTGAGGTCGGGCATGGTGGTGGTATGCACCAGGTTGCCGTTGATGATCAGACGGATCTCGATGGTGTCCGGCGTGAACGCCATGACGTAGGGAAAGGCACACACTGCAACAGACAACGTGCGTCGCGTCTGACGTTGACCCTCCCACAAATGGAGAACAGGAACCGCAGCGAACAATGCTTTCATGCAGCATGAAATAAAAATGATAATATTAGATAAAGGAGAACGGAGACATCGCACGCGCGCAGGCACAGACACACGCGCACGCGCGCGCGCGCGCACACACACACACACACACACACACACACACACACACACACACACATTGGACATTTACTTTAACGTCTATGTTATTTTCCCCATCTTGGTGTTAGTTGTTTATTTAGTGTTTCTTTTAAAGTTTTGTATTCAGTTATGTTTTTTCTTTTT
>JADBJO010018464.1:7500-10000 GCA_016801955.1 Conus betulinus | reverse complement strand
CACTCTCCTCAACCAGCCACTCTCCTCAACCGGCCACTCTCCCTCAACCAGCCACTCTCCTCAACCAGCCACTCTCCTCAACCGGCCACTCTCCTCCTCAACCAGCCACTCTCCGCAACCAGCCACTCTCCCTCAACCAGCCACTCTCCCTCAACCAGCCACTCTCCCTCCCTCAACCAGCCACTCTCCCGCAACCAGCCACTCTCCCTCAACCGGCCACTCTCCCTCAACCAGCCACTCTCCCTCAACCAGCCACTCTCCTCAACAGCCATTCTCCTCAACAGCCACTCTCCCTCAACCAGCCACTCTCCCTCAACCGGCCACTCTCCCTCAACCAGCCACTCTCCCTCAACCGGCCACTCTCCCTCAACCGGCCACTCTCCCTCAACCAGCCACTCTCCCTCAACCAGCCACTCTCCTCAACAGCCATTCTCCTCAACAGCCACTCTCCCTCAACCAGCCACTCTCCCTCAACCGGCCACTCTCCCTCAACCAGCCACTCTCCCTCAACCGGCCACTCTCCCTCAACCGGCCACTCTCCCTCAACCAGCCACTCTCCCTCAACCAGCCACTCTCCTCAACAGCCATTCTCCTCAACAGCCACTCTCCCTCAACCAGCACTCTCCCTCAACCGGCCACTCTCCCTCAACCAGCCACTCTCCCTCAACCGGCCACTCTCCCTCAACCGGCCACTCTCCCTCAACCAGCCACTCTCCCCTCAACCAGCCACTCTCCTCAACAGCCATTCTCCTCAACAGCCACTCTCCCTCAACCAGCCACTCTCCCTCAACCGGCCACTCTCCCTCAACCAGCCACTCTCCCTCAACCGGCCACTCTCCCTCAACCGGCCACTCTCCCTCAACCAGCCACTCTCCCTCAACCGGCCACTCTCCCTCAACCAGCCACTCTCCCTCAACCAGCCACTCTCCCCCTCAACCAGCCACTCTCCCTCAACCGGCCACTCTCCCTCAACCGGCCACTCTCCCTCAACCAGCCACTCTCTCCCTCAACCAGCCACTCTCCCTCAACCAGCCACTCTCCCTCAACCAGCCACTCTCCCTCAACCAGCCACAACACTCCACTCCCTCAACCAGCCACTCTCCCTCAACCAGCCACTCTCCCTCAACCAGCCACTCTCCTCAACAGCCATTCTCCTCAACAGCCATTCTCCTCAACCAGCCACTCTCCCTCAACCGGCCACTCTCCCTCAACCGGCCACTCTCCCTCAACCGGCCACTCTCCCTCAACCAGCCACTCTCCCTTAACCAGCCACTCTCCCTTAACCAGCCACTCTCCCTCAACCAGCCACTCTCCTCAACAGCCACTCTCCCTCAACCAGCCACTCTCCTCAACCAGCCACTCTCCCTCAACCGGCCACTCTCCTCAACAGCCATTCTCCTCAACAGCCACTCTCCTCAACCAGCCACACTCCTCAACAGCCATTCTCCTCAACAGCCACTCTCCTCACCCAGCCACACTCCTCAACCAGCCACATTCCTCTGCCAGCCACTCCCCCTCAACCAGCCACTCCCCTCAACCAGCCACTCTCCCTCAACCAACCACTCTCCCTCAACCAGCCACTCTCCTCAACCAGCCACACTCCTCAACCAGCCACATTCCTCTGCCAGCCACTCCCCCTCAACCAGCCACTCCCCCTCAACCAGCCACTCTCCCTCAACAAACAACCACTCTCCCTCAACCAGCCACTCTCCTCAACCAGCCACACTCCTCAACCAGCCACATTCCTCTGCCAGCCACTCCCCCTCAACCAGCCACTCCCCCTCAACCAGCCACTCTCCCTCAACCAGCCCTCTCCCTCAACCAGCCACTCTCCTCAACCAGCCACTCACAGCTGGCAGGTCGCCCAGCCATTACACTGTTCACAGGAATTCACCAATCCAGCAATTTATCAAACGACTCACTTACCAAGCCAGTAGCTCACCCAGCAAGCCTCTGATCTGCCAAGCCCGCTTACCAAGCCAGGCACTTGCGCAGCCAGGAGTTCACGCAACGGAGCAAGCAACTCACCCCAGCCAGGTAAACCTACCAAGTCAACCTCTTGCCCATAAAGCCGCTCACCCATCAAGGCAGCGACTACATCGAGCCAGCCACGCAACAGCTAGTCAACCTCTCACTCACCAAGCCAGCTACGCAGGCAGACAAGATAAGACAGACAGACAGACAGACAGGCAGACAGACAGACAGACTGACCGACAGACTGACTGACCTTTGTCCATCCTCATGATCAGCAGTCCGTGCACCTCCACCACACTCAGTTGTTTGACCGCCACGCTTTTGTCGAAGATCTGTCGGGGCGGCTGACCCTCTGACAGACAGACAGACAGACACACACACACACACACACACACACACACACACACACACACACACACACACACACAATCACATCTCAGAACAAGGTATTCATACACTCCGCAGTGACGCGTTTGCGCCTTTCATCATAATAACATCTGAACACTAACACGCAAACAAAACAAAA
>JADBJO010018463.1:0-35319 GCA_016801955.1 Conus betulinus | reverse complement strand
GTAGTGGTGTGTGGTGGTGCTGGTGTGTGTGGTGGGAGCGAGAGGGGAGAGAGAGGAGGGCAGAGCAGAGAGATAAGGACCGAGAGAGAAAGGACAGAGAGAGACAGTAGTTCAGATCAATTTAAAAATTGAATCTTCAATGATGATTACGATTATTCTGATGATAAAGATGAATATCATAAGTTTAATGATAATGACAATGATGATGATGACGACGACGACGACGACGACAATGATAGTAAGATATAATGATGATGATGATGATGATGATGATGATGATGATGATGACGGCGACAATGATGATGACGATGTGACGATGGACGACGACGATGATGACGACGACGACGAAGATGATGGTGCTGCTGCTGCTGCTGCTGCTGATGATGATGATGATGATGATAGCAGAAAACAAATGTATTTTCAGAACACCAGTCGTTCTCCATATAGAAACAAAGAGTTTATCTACGAGTCTTCCGGGCGATTTTGTTTGGAAGCGGACAGTGAAGGTATAATTTTCTTTCGGGTGAAGGGTGTTTCCCCATTAGTGACCTAACTGTGGAAGGATTAATCTGAACATATTTCTGTTCAAGTACATGGTAGCGCACAGCTTTCAAAACGTGTTGATATGAGGCTTTCTTTCATAGGGTGACGGTTTGCAAAGGTACAGAAAGAGTGCCCACCAACACCATTTTCTGACATTTGCACCCCTCATTGCCACAAGTCATCAAAGTGGGTTATTTGAATGCCTGTATTCAAATGTACATTCCGTCCCCGATGCGGTGCTTCAGGTGCCAGAAGTTTCGACACGTCATGGATCGCTGTTCTGGGGAGGTGTGTGGTGTTCGCTGCAAAGCAATCCATGATCTCACCGTGTAAGATCAGGCTCCTTAGGCAAACTGCGATCACGACCACCCATCCTCTTCACGCAGCTGCCCAGTTTGGATCCAGGAATCAAGCGTCCGAAAGGTAAAATCAGGAAATTATTTTTTTGAGGCACGGAAGCAGCCCCTTGCTCATCAGTCTTCTTCAGTCTCTTCATACGCTTTGGATGTGAAGAAAGTTTCAACACATTCAGTTTGCTGTCCAATCGATGTCTTTTTTTCTCCAAAGCATTGCAAGAAAAAGTGTCAAGCCCTGGTGGTGGCAAATCCACCACTTCCCAATCAAAGTGGATGCCCCTGGCGGGGACAATAAATCCGCCACTTCTCAGACTGCCCAGTAGTCTAATCCATATGCGGCTGGGCGGACTAAAAACAGCCCTCCCGACTCGAACTTTCGAGAGCAGGGCCCGTAGGGGCAAGGGAGTCCAACCAAATATGGAGATGGTGTAGATTAAAAGGCGACATCCACCGTCTCCTAAACCGTCTCCACCTGCGGGCAGGTCGGCCAGTGGGTCTGGAAACAAAGCTGTCCTTCTTCAAAACAGATACGCTCCATTGGATGCTGACGATGACTCGGAGATGAAACTGATTTCTTTCCTGTCTGTCCTCTGAACCGTGGATAGTAAACTAGTTCATTGCAATATCCATGTTTTAAACTCAAAACTTTGAGGAGCTGCAGCTTTTGTGTCGTACACTAAAATATCAGGTAGCAGCAGCTCTCAGGAAACAGAAATTCAAAGCCAAATGACCTTCGCTCTTTCTGGCTTCAATATTTTTTTCCAAACCTGCACAATCTTCCACACTGGGACAAACGGGTGGAGTTGCCTTTCTTATTCACAGAACTTTCCTGTTTGCCCTGTCGCTCTTGCTACCTCTCCTCAGGCAGTCGCTCTACGTAAGACTGTTCCAATTTGCTTGTTATATCTGCCACCTTTTGTCCTGGTTTGTTGTCAGGATCTTGTCAGTCTGATTGAAGAACTTCCTTGACCTTTTTGCTGTCGGGTGATTTCAGTGCACAGAGTCATCTTTGGGGTAGTAGGTCTGCTTCTCGAAGATGTCTTTTCAGAGTTCGATTTTTGTTGCCGGAATGGTGGAATTCCAGCTTACTTCTTCTCTTCTACAGCTACACTTTCGTGTTTAGATTTGTCGATATGATGAGACCCCTACTGGTCCTGGACAATGAGTGGTCTGTCCATGATAATCTGCATCGAAGTGATCATTATCCCGTTCTTTAAAATCAAGAACAACTGAAAACGCCTCTGTTCCAGAACATCTTGATTATGAGGCCAACTGGAATCTTTTTGCTGCAAACATTTCAAAGGAGCTCCAGGAAATTGACATTTTTCGAAAGTCCAGACCCAGCAAAATCTCTGACACTTTGAAAAACTGCAAAAACCTGCATTCCTATATCTTACGATACACCCCAACTGCCTAACACACCTTGGTTCAATTCTGACTGCTAACAAATCTCAAAAGTATGCAAACGGGCTCAGCTTCGGGTATTTCTTAGACCTTCAGTTCGAAACGCTCAAGTCCATCAAAAACTCCGTGCCAAAACAAGACACATTTTTAAAATTCAGTAATCGTCAGTCTTGGAGAAACTTCTGCTCCAGGCTAACATCAAAAACATCCCAGAAAAAAAAAAGTCTGGAACAACATCACGAAAATCAAAGGGAAGAACACCAACCCCTCAATTCATCACCTGAAACTTGTCATTGCTCTGATGACTGACTAACAAGCTGTTGCCAATGTGGGTGGCCTCCACCATTCAACAGAACTCATTATCCTTAAGTAAATCTGAAAGAGATTAACATTTTTCATCTGACCTGAGATTTTACGGAAAAAGGATTTTATTTTTTACAAAGTTTCTGGTGCGTTTTTAGAAGGCGTATTTTATAAGAGACGTGTGAATGGTTTGTGTCTGTATGTGTGCTTTTTTGTGTTTGTTTTTTAATGACTTGTGGGTTGAGTTCAACGTGGTGACAGTCCTGATATGGCCTTTTGCGGTCGGCTGGCCTATGAGCAACATTACCTTACCTGACCCTTTCGGTCTCATCTTCTGTGCCTCTCTAGTGGCATGACCACCACGCCACTCATTCCGGCTCCCCGTTCACGCCCTTATCCTAGCTTGTCCAGAAGCAGCCCCGGCACCGGCAGTCCACAGGGAGCAGTCAATGTCAAGTCGTCATGAGGCAACCCACCAGAGGAGACACTGCAATGCTGCCGAGTCACTTCAGTGGTGTTCAGTGGCGCCTGTTCCATCCAACATAAGCAGGACATTATCAAGTAAGCTCTTTTACTGACAACAATAACTGCTCAGTTGCGGAGCCAGCATGAGCAAGCGACCCCCACCAGGGGGAGCCAGCACGTCCGTCCAATGCCGACACAAAGTCACCAAAGACATGGGTGTGGAGAAGAAAAACAATCAAAAACTGAAGTCACCATGACAGCAGAGCATGAAGGACCACAGAATCTGAGACTTTATTTCAGTGCTGATAAATGAAGATGAGTGTGATGAAGACGATGCCATGGAGTTGCAGTCTGGTCTGAGACTGCGTGACAGGGCTGTACTCGATGCTTGCTTTTCATAATATATCTCGGTGTCAAAACAGGCCTGAGAGATATAGGCACCTGTAGGGCTGGTCAGGAAATTTGAGCAATAATCTCAGAGACGCATCCATTCAGTGGATGAAACTCGACTGTGTGATCTCAGTCTTCCCAATGGAGCCCGTAACAAAGTAACCTCTGAGCAGGAGCCAGTCACGGCCCGAAAACACCACTAGTATGAAAGGCTCTGGTGGGAATCGAACACACAACCCTCCAGCCGGGAATTCTCACGGCAACCACTGCGCCATGGTGACTAGCTATGAGGCTCAAATAGGTCAATCTAGTAGGCACTGTAAGGCGTGTGTGTGTGTGTGTGCGTGTGTGCGTGTGCGTGCGTGCGTGCTTGCATGTGTGTGTGTGCGTGTGTGTGTGTGTGTGTGTGTGTGTGTGTGTGTGTGTGTAGGGACAGAGAGAGAGAGAGAGAGAGAGAGTGTGTGTGTGTGTGTGTGTGTGTGTGTGTGTGTGTGTGTGTGTGTGTGTGTGTGTGCGTGCGCGCGCGTTTATATGTGTGCATTTGTGCCTCTGTGTGTGTGTGTCTTGCGTGTGCGAGCATGCGTGATTGCGAGCGTGCGTGCTTGTGTGCGCGAGTGCGTACGCGCCTCTGTGTGTGTGTGTGTGTGCGCGCGCGCGCGCGCGCGCGCTTGATTTATCGGCCAATGGAAAATCAGTACTGAATAACTGATTAAGCTTTCTTAAAGAATCAATGTGTTGTATGACAGACAAAACAGGCAGCCAAACGACAGCAGGAAGCCAGTTGGGAGGAACCATGGCGTCTACCAATGCTGCAGCTCGAAAGGAATGCCACCTGCCTTTCTGGACCCCAGGGTCGGGTCACTATGGCAAGGTGTTTGGAGAATTCACCAGAAAGCCTGTGGAAAGGTCTACTCCGCTGTTCTTGTCCTTCGTGGGTAAGTGAGGAACGACGGGAGCGGAACTAGGAGGTGAGGTGACGACGCACCGAAAGACCGTTTCAATTAATTCGCGGGAGAAAGTGTCCCCGTAAAAAGGGTCCACGCAAGCCATCTTTGCAAAAGACATACGTAGACGAAAATAAATTCATAAAAAAGAAGTTTCATTCAATGAGAAAGCCTTCCCTGTCTTTCCGACACCTGGAATGAAAATAAACAAATAAAACAAAAAATAGGCTTTTTCACAAAGAGTTCTCGACATAAACAGAAACTCGTTCTCAGCCACTCATGCCTACATTCCAGCGCTCTCAAAAGTCAGTTTCTTTTGTTACGCAGTTGACTGGTCTTTATTGTCCTCTTCTATCTTGGTCTTGGCTTGTAGATTCTGCTGGCTGAAGAGCTAGCCGGCATACTTGAACTTGATCGTGGTGTTTTCATCATTGCAGAAGGCGGCAGACAGCACGGTTCAGAATATCAAGCTGAACAACTTGGGTATCGGCACATAGCCCTGCTTGACTCCATTTGCAATCAGAAAAGAACCGGAGGAGTCTCAGTCGAACTGTATTCGAGCATGTATGCTGTCGTAAAATTGACCTTTCATGGGGATGAAGCTGTCAGGACAGCCAAACTTTACCATGACCCACCACAGCCCTTGATGACTGACGGGCTGTGGAGAATTGTCATAAAGTTTCCAAAAGGTCAGGTGTTGCGATCGAAGGCCTTTGTCAGTTCTACGTTCTTTGTGTAGGTCTTTGTTCTGTTTTGGACACTTCTGCTGAAATTGGCACGCAGCGAACACTATATCAACAGTTCCACGGCCCTTTCTTAAAGTCATACTCAAAGTCTGGTGGATGACCGTCTTCATGTGCGTAATTAAGCAGTCAGTGACTCTTGCGATAATCTTGCTGACAACGAGAAAGATATTTCCTTCGTGGTTGCCGCAAGAGTGCCTGTCTCCCCTTCTCCTATAGAAATAGACATTAGAAGCATCCTTGAGCTCCAGAAGAAGTCATTCTTGAGGATATGATAAAGTGTAATATACAAGATATGCTTGTAAAAGAAACAGAGGACACAAGTGATTGTAAGAAAAAGCCTTCTGCTATGATGAGTTGCCACAAAATCGCCAAATGTTATATACTGTGAACTTTGAGAGAAGTTATAAAATCAGATTATCACTTTGCCTGGAGGTGATTTCTATAATTCATTTTTTTTTTCACATTTCTTACCATGCAAATAGACAAATTCAGAGGATATGTCAGGGTTACGTTCAATTTCATAACTTTCGACATTAAGATATTAAATTTTGATTGAATTCCTCTAAATTAAATTTTGATTGAATTCCTCTAAATATTTCTTTGTCCATAAATATTCTGTACATTTGTTCGTTAGAATTTTGTTTGTATTGTTTTGCTTTAACATAGTACTATGTTTTCAAAGGTAGATGTGTCAGAATCTTGTCGTAGTATTATCATGGGTTCCAGAAACATAAATATGTGTGTTTGGGTTGTAGTGGACAATGGGGTGGGGTAGCTTATGAAAGCATTTCTTAGCCTTCTGCATTTTCGGGTAGCTCCACCTGGAACTAAAGAGGAAAAAATTCATTCCAAATTTAAAATGAAATATAGAACTGAGCCGGAAGAATCCTCAACAGTGCTAAATACCATTGCTCATGTTTAGATTTAAAGCCTGCTTTGGATACATCTCGCTGCATTGAAATAATCTCATCACAATATGATATTAATTAAGATGTGTTCTGAAGCATTAAGCAAATCACAGCTTCAACGTTTTAATATGTAAATGTGAAATTTGAGAGGTGAAAAGAAAAAAACCCATGTGCCTGTTGTCTCCAGCAAGCAGTTTGACCTGAATTTTGGCTCCCTGCAGATTCTGTGACTGTGAAGAAAGAAAGATGGCATCTTCACTATTGCTGAAGTGGGATGTGGCGACGGCTATGGTACCATGCCTCTTATTCGTGACATTATAGGTAAGATTCATCTTTTTTATTTATTCTGATTCTTTCAGGTCTTTACACTATGTTTCATTTATTGTTGCTCGTGTTTTTTTGATTATACCATTTTTTTTTCTGAAATTATTTGTGCATATCCCCTCTCCGACAGTCTTATCTACAAATAGTGGTATATGAAATGCTTTCATGTTTTCTGCAGTTGAAAGAAATCAACTAGAGCCATTCAAAAGACAAGATGTTTGATGATATACATGTCACTTATGTGATGATTAACCTCGGCATCATTGATTTTGTGTTTTTAAATTAGTGCAGCGTCAACGTTTATAGTTCCACTGCTACGACTAACACTAGCAATAATAACAATAACAACAGCAACGGTGATGATGATAACAAGAATAAAGATGATGATGATGATCATAATGGATGATAGTGATGATGATGATGATGATGATGATGATGATGATGGAGATGATGATGATCGGTCGATCATCTTCATCGTCGTCGTCATCATCATCATACTATCATCATCATCTAAAGAAAGAATTCTTCTTCTTCTCTCTCTTGAACTTGTTCTTGTTGTTATTCTAATAATAATAATACCCAATGATAATTATAATAGTAATAATGATCATAACAATCGTATTAATCATAATCATCATTATTATCATCATCGCCAATATCGTTATTGTTGTTATTATCATTATAAACTAGCTCTATGTGCGCCTTACACAATAATATACTATTATTACCTTGCGGAATAGAGCCTTTTACCCCACAACCCTACCCGTCACACACACGCATAACAACAACAATAACAACAACAACAGCAACAACAACAAGAACAACAACAAAATAAGAACAAAGTGTTGGGGACGGGGGTGAGGTAATGTGGGATAGTGGGATAGGGGGGGGGGGGGGGGAAAACAGCGGAGGAGGGAAATGGGGAGAACGGCCAGTAAAAACATAAATTAATATACAAAACTGAAACACAGAGACCCGAACCCTTGTCCCAGGATGGACAGCAAGAGCTTCATTCCTCATAAATAACTTTACCACGACAAAGCTGCATGGTCCATCTGTTGACTGTCAAATTGTTTATATTGTTCTGTGACGACAGGTAATTTTCATGAAAGAAAACAGAAAGAATGTTCTCTGTCAATCAAACAAGGAAAAAAATAATGTCCACCATAAGGATCGAATCCAAGATTTCCACATGTTATCCTACCTGAATGGGCTAAAGGTCTCCTGACAGCGCCAGCTGCTGTAGCATCTATGAACACGTTCTATCAAAGGTATTCGTTTTATGAGGGCAATAACCAAAATTTAACCCAGCTTTGACGTCCATCAATAAAAGATTCGTGCCAAGGATGTACAGTAATACACACTCTTTGAGTCATGATTTAGATGTACCCGTAAGGATAATCTCATATACTCTTTGATTCATGAATTAAATTTAGGCCTATGGATAACCTTAAGGCCTATGCACACTTTTTGATTCGTCATGTACAAGTAGTCTTAAGGGTGATCTTACATACTCTTTGATTCATGATTTATATTTATGCCTACGGATAGTCTTTAGTCCTACACACACTCTTTGATTCATGATTTACATGTAAACTTAAGGATGATCTTACATACTTTTTGATTCATGATATTTAGGCCTTTGGATAACCTTTGGGCATATACACACACTCTTTGATTTCAGATTTACATGTAGGTCAACGGATATTCTTACACACTCTCTCTGATTCATGACTTATATTTAGGCATGTGTATAATCTTTAGCTGTGTGTAATCATCAGCTGAGACTGCGAGCAACAGAATTTGGCAGTGTTGCCATGGAATGACATGCGTTCCTCGCGTATCGTCTGGCATGGAAAAGCATTTGTTCTCATTTACTCGTTATGTATGTAAAGGTACAAATCACTAGGAATTCTTCATCCGAAAGAAGCCTGTTTTCCCTCGGCCAGAATCACACAAAACAAATAAGCATAAAACGAAGTGTTTGATGTCATCAGCTTTAAATCTGCCTGCAGACCAAATTTGAAGTAAAATTATTCAGCAGTTCAGAAGATATCCGCTTTACATAAAAAAAACACTTATTCTATCTACTTAGAGTTAATAATAATGATAACGGTATAGTAATGATGATGATGATTATGATGATGACGATGATAATAGTAATGATGATGATGCTGATGATGGTGATATTATTATTATTATATTCATAATTACTATTATTATTATCATCATCATGATTATTATTATCATTATTATCATTATTATTATGATTATTGTTGCTATTTTTAACATTATTGTTACTGTCATCATCATTATTATTGTTATTGTTATTATTATTATTGCTCTTATTATTATCATTATTATCATTATTACTATTATCATTAAGGACGGTGGTTATGATAATAAAGAAGTGGCAGTTATCACTGTATCTTAGCCGTAATGAATGTGTTTATAGTGGCAATGGTAAGCCTATCTAGTTATCAAATCTCAATTGTATTTTTTTCTTACAGGAATGCAGTGCTCTTCTGTTCTCCTTATCTAAATTTATATATCAAGGTACCAAGAAGACAGTCATATATCATCTCTCATGAAAATAAACTATGCCTTTGTCCAGCTCAGCTGAGAGAGAAGCACGGAGATGATCTAGCCATCCAGGTTATCTACGAGGATCAGGAACAAAGTGACTACAACAGTCTGTTTAAGAGAATAGCCGGTAAGGAAATCATATTTGCTTTGTCTTGGCACGTTTTTCTTATATTTCACAAATAACTCTGTGGCGATACGGGGTACTCTCATTGGGGATGATCTTAAAGTGACCGAGTACTGGCCATTTGCGGAATGCTGGACCAAGACTGGAAGTCAGTTTCTGGTTCTGGATCTGTTCACCTTCCGTTCCAACGCCAGTACAGTTGTTGACCAACCATTCCAACGCTTCAAAGTCAAAATGAAACAGTCACTTGGCGTTGTATTCACAGATAATACACAGAGCCTGAACATATCTCTTGTGTGACACACCTCCACCCAAGCAACAAGCAATGACACTGCAAAAAACAACCCGAATGAGCTCCGTGGAAAGACAAAGATACACCTGAAGGTGCCAGTGGAGCCCGAGAAGTGCTATCCTCAACTGCCGAACCAGCTAGCTCGGAGCTATCCTGCACCGCCCATAGAAGCCTGCGCTGTTGATATAGAGTGCCGGTACGGAGACGACATTCCGTTGAGATGTAATTTTTGTAGGAAACACTTCCACCCACACAGGCAGTGACACAGCAAAACAACTGAGAAAGTACCGTTGGCTCTAATCCAGCCACTGCAAGTGGTCTAAAAAAATCCCACGGAGTTTCCAGTCTGAGGCAAATGCAACCAACCACCACTCTTTCGAGCGACAATCATGTGGTTGAGTATCCTTTTCTTCTGTACATATGATTTTTTTTACTGTCCTAATGATCAAATCTTGCTACTCTTGCAATCGGTCTGGTCAAAAATTTCACATCAACAACTTAAGTGACTAATGCGCCGCAAAGAACCGTTTGGCATTTCTGGCACTGCCCTCTCCTGCTGTCATTCGTCCGTCTTTGATCACATTCAGTCTGTTTCCATCCATGGCCTCATCTTTCTCCTGAACACTTGCAGTCCCACACGGATTCTCTCTTAGTCCAGTTCTCTTTGTTCTTTACAACCATCCCATCTGACCCACCTTGCTTTTCGCCGATAGTAGTCAATTCTATCAGACTATTGAAGTGTCCATGCCATCACTTACTGTTCTGACCACACATTAATGAATTTCTGATGTCCAAAATTTGATGACACAATACACACACTGAAATGAAGACCGGATAGAATTTTTTTTCCTTGCAAGAAGAAAGAAAAACAACTTTCTGCTCAGTTTGTTACATCTGTCCAGCAATGCAACTTGCTTCCACTGTCCATTTACGTTTGTTCGTAACTTAGATGTTACGCTTAATGAAATTCGATCCTTCAAGCGGTAGATATTCACTGTCCGTCGTGAGAGACATTCAGAATCCGCCAGATTAGTTCTGTTCGGAGTCTTCGTTTAGAAGATAGGACCAAACCCTAATGTGTGCTTGTGTTCTTTCAGGGCTGGATCAGTGTGAGTCTCTACTTCCTGGCTGCCCAAAACATCTTTTTCACCAATTCCAGAAAATACAGAATAATGCTGCCACGTTAGTTTTCAGATGCTCTGAACCCACTCGTCTTGTTCCTCTCCGTTCTTTTCATGGGCTCCCAGTAAAAAAAATGTCATAAAATATCTTTGTTCAGCTCCAAGTCTCCGAAAGGTCAAGTTCCTTTCATGTCTTTCTGATCTTTTGCTGCTGTGCACTCCTATCCTGTCCTCGCCCTCCTCAGTTGATACGCATCTTTTTCAAGCTCCCTACCGAGACGTCCGGAGGGGGACTTCATCTTTTCCAAGTGCCTTCTGGATTTGACACATGTACTTGCTCTTTACGCAGCACCACTTCTCTCTTTTTCTTCATCTTATAAGACTACGTTTTTCCAGTAGTTACCCACAGCCTTATGATTTTTTGCCTAACAAACAGGCAACGACGCGCGCGCGCGTGTGTGTGTATATGAGTGTGCGTGTGCGTGCGCACATATGCGTGCACCTGTGTGTGTGTGTGTGTGTGTGTGTGTGTGTGTGTGTGTGTGTGTGTGTGTGTGCGCGCGCGCGCGCGCGCGCTGTTTATACGCTAAATTTAAATACGCTATGTATCCACTACTACTGTTATTACCACTACTACTTCTATTACTACTACTATAACTACTACTACTACTACGACCACTACCACCACCACCACTTCCACCACCACTACTACTTCTACTGCTGCTGCTGCTGTTACTTTTATCACTACTACTGGTGCTGATGCTGATGCTACTACTACTGCTGCTGCTGCAACTACTACTACAACTACTACTGCTGATGCTACTACTATTAGCACTACTACTGGTGGTGCTGCTGCTGCTACTGATACTACCACTGCTGTTACTACTGGTAGTGGTGGTGGTGCTGCTACTACTACTGCTGCTACTACTGCTGCTGCTGCTCCTGCTGCTGCTGCTGGTGTTGCTCCTGCTGCTGCTGCTGCTGCTGCTACTACTACTACTACTACAACGCTGCTCCTGGTTTTGCTGTTGCTTCTGCTCCTGATGCCCAGGAGTTGCTACTACCACTGCAGCCACTGCTCATCTACTGCAGCTGCTGCTTCTGCAATTACTTGTATAAGTATCATTACTGCCATTGCCACCACAAATACTGCTACTGCTGCTGCTGCTGCTTTTACGAAATCTACTACTACTACCACTACTACTACTAAAACTACTACTTTTGCTGCTGTAACTACTACTACTAATACTACTACTACTACAACTACTACTACTACTACTACTCATGCTGCTGTTACTACTACTACTTCTTCTGATGCTGCTGGTGCTGCTGCTACTACTACTACTACTGGTTGGATGTGCTCTTCAACTTGATCTGACTCATGTATTATGATGCCTCTTTTTCAGACGATTCCAGCCCTTTTTCTCACTTTTCCAACGTGTTTCCCATGGCATCCAACGTCAACTTCTACAAGCAGTGTTTTCCAAATGGCGCATGTGACGTCATCATTTCCTGCTTTTCGTCTCATTGGCTAGAGAATCCGTGAGATTATGTTTTGGCTTGTTCATTTAGAAGTGGTGGCGGTGGTAGCAGTAATAGTCGTAGTGGCAGTAGTCGTAGTAGTCGTCGTAGTAATAATAGAAGTAGCAGTAGTAGTAGTAGCAGCAGCAGTAGAAGCAGCAGCAGCAGTAGTAGTAGTAGTAGAAGCAGCAGTGAGAGCAGTAGCAACTGTCGTAATAGCAGCCATAGCAGAGGTAGCAGTAAGAGTGGTAGAAGTAGTAGTAGCAGCAGCCGCAGCAATGGTACGGCAGCAGCAGTAGTAGCACTCGTAGCAACAGCAACAGTGGCAGCGGCAGCAACAACAACAGCAATATTAACAAAAACAACGTCAGCAGCAGCAGCAATAGTAGTTGTTGTAGCATTAGCAATAGTAGTACTGACGGTAATAGCAGTAGTAGCTGCACCAACAACACTAACGGAACCCGGAGCCCTAGAATCACCAGCACCTACAGCTCCACACGCAGCAGCAGCAGCAGCAGCAGCAGCAGCAGCAGCAAAAGAAGTAGTAGCACCGATACTAGTATAGGCACGCGAAACAGCACCAACGGCAACTGCAGCTCGAGTACTAACAACTCATGCAGCAGCTGTGGCACTACCACCACCAGCAGCAACAGCAACAACAACAGCACCAGCACCAACAATTGCAGTCAAGCAGCACCAGTAGCAGTAAGAAAAAGTAGCACTCGTAACATTGACTGTGTCAACAGCAGGAGAGTAGACGCAGCAGCAGCAGCAAGAGTAGGAGGAGCAGAAGGATGGTAGCAGCAGCTGTAGTACTCTCTTTTACTGTTTTCAGCAGCAACAGCAGAAGCAGAAGCTTTTAAGTTAATAATAGTAATAGCCGCAACAGTAGCAGTAGTAGTAGTAGTAGTAGTAGTAGTGGTGGTGGTGGTGGTGGTGGTAGAATAGTAGCAGTAGCAATATCATTAGCAGCAGCAGAACCAACAGCAGCAAGAGCAGAAACAGAAGCATTTAGTAGTAGTGGTAGTAGCAACAGAACTAGTACCACTAGTAGCAGCAGCAGCAGCAGCAGCAACAGTATTGTTGTATTAGAATAACGTATTCGTGGCATGTCATTCTGTCCTAAAATCGACCATCTGATTGTATGTCTGCCCATCTATACATCTACTCGCGTAATTCTTTTGATCTGTCTGTTTGTGTTTCATGTTAAGGGAAGAAAGAAGCCTGCTCAATTCCACCGTCAATTTAAAATATTTCAATCGAACTGCAGGTATTGTCGTCCTCTTCTTCAGTCATCGTCAAATCTTACCACTCGTGACCACTAACATTATCATCATCACCAAATCACCAATTCACACCATCACACATCACCACCAACGGATCTCAGGGAGAGCACAAAGGGATGAAACGAACAGAGTTGCGCCCCCTAACAGTACCATGCAAGCAATGCCGAATGCCCGGCTTGTGAAGTGGTCCCAAACCAAAACAGGACTACGTATTTTTATGGTCAGCACCCACACCCTGCTCCATCATCATCGACAATGGTAAAGCAACTTTAAAATCTGTGTCTGGTCAGGGTACACGAGCCATGCATTACTTTGTTTAGCTACCACTACTTTATGTTCAAAGAGAGAGAGGGGGGGGGAAGAGAAGAGAGAGAGAGAGAAGAGAGAGAGAGAGAGAGAGAGAGAGAGAGAGAGAGAGAGAGAGAGAGGACGATGATGGTGATGATGATGATGATGATGATGATGATGATGATGATCATAATCTTTGGTGATGATGGTGGTAATCTTTATTTCCAAGGGTAAAAAAAAATGCAAGTATATGTGAGAGAGAGAGAGAGAGAGAGAGAGAGAGAGAGAGAGAGAGAGAGAGAGAGAGAGAGAGAGAGACAGACAGACAGACAAACAGACAGAGATTGAGAGAGAGAGAGAGGGGGAGGGAGACAGACAGACATACAGACACACGGACACAGAGAGAGAGAAAGAGAGGGGGGGGGGGGAGCGTATCAATATCACCCAATCACTGCCAGGTCCACCACTACACCAATCCCTTGCCCCTTCATTGTATGTCTGTAACACTGATGAGTCCATGATCTTCTGCTGCGTTCCCTGGTCATGCTGATCAGATACAAAGTCCGGTAGCTTTGGCAAAGTCAACAGTCTGTCGGAGTGAGCCTGCCGTTCCCCACAGCTTTTCTTGGAGTTTCACTGCACCGGGCCAAAACTCACGCCGCAAGCTGTCGAAAGTGGGACAGGACTGAAGTACGTGAGCTGAGTTTTGTTGGCCAGTGCCACATGGGCACTCATCTGTGTGTGATATATTCAGGCGATAGAGGTGGGAGAGCAGCGACAGTGTCCAGTTCTTAATCTGAAGATGGCGACTTGTTGGACACGCTCAAGATGGTGAAAAGTCATCCTTCTCTGCCTCCACCTGTAGTCTTTCTCTCCATGCTGTCCTGAACTGGCTGCAGATGATGGTCTTCGCATCTCTGTAGGACAAGCATGGGCTATTGGTCTTGCTGGCTGCCCGCCTCGGAGAGTCTGTCTTCCTCTTCATTTCCTGCAATACCACAGTGGGAGGAGATCCACTGCAGGACTGGTGTTGTCTTCCTGCTCAACGTGTGCAGTTCCTGTATGATTTCCTGTAGGATATGCTCTCTTTCTCTCCTCTGGAGGCTTTGAAAGATGGCTCAACAATCTGTAAGGAACACCGCGTAAGTTGGTAAGGTGTCCCTTTCATTTAGTAACTGTACAGCAGTGAGAAGGGCACATGCTTCTGCTTTGTAATTAGTTGAGAAGCTTCCGGTGGCTACAGACTTGCTAATGGATCTGCCATCTGGGAACTTGATGAAAATACCGCCTCCCCCATTTCTTACAGCTTTCTCTGCAGAAACATCTGTGTAGACTCGGGCCCAAGTAGTGCTTGCGTAATCCCTGGCTAGGGCCTCAAGAGTCATGGACTTGAGTTCTGCATCAAAGTGGTCTTCTTTAGCTCCAGTGTCAAGGCTGATGGGGGAGTATCAACTGTCCACTCTATGCAGTCTTGGAGCATTTCCACTGGGTGGTCTGCTGTTGGTAGCAGTTTTCTGTACTTTTCTTGAAGCGCCTTGCTTAGATGGTTGGGGCTGTGGCGCTTGAGTCTGTTCTTTGTTTGAACATGGAGTTTGGTGTACTGTGGATGGGATGGAGTTTTTTCATCTTCTCACTTTGTCTTGGTTGTTTTTTCTCCCTTCGTTCGTCCAACGAGTGGAGGCCTGGAGTGGCACTGTCTTCATCTGTCCTTGGGCAGGGGTGGTTGGGTCTGTGGGATGTGCTCGACAGCTGGAGGGTGGTGTTTTCCGCCGGTGGGCTCTGAAGTCATGAAACACGGGCTGGTGCACCCATGGGGATGCTACTTTAAGGCTGTTATGAGTTTCATCCTGTAGTCCGATTTATCTCTGTTCAGGAGCAGTTATGTCCCTTGATATCTTAATGGAGTGTCCTGCGCGTGCCTGTACCCATGGTCAACACACAGCGCAGGCCTCAAGGGTGGTACAGGACTGCTCAAAGGGCAGGTGAAGGCAGTGCTTCTCTGGGTCCTCCCCAGCACCTTCGGGTGTTTCTTTTTCTTCTATTCCTCCTGTGATCAAGCAAAAGCCTGCATTCTGCACTCTGATCAAGTTGTTCATGTTGGTCCTGGCAGCTGTTGACCAGGCGTTGGAAGCGTATTCCATGTGGGGTCTTACGGTGCCACTGTATACTTGGGTCAAGATCATCATGTTAGCTCCCCATTTTGTTCCAGCCAGTTTCTTCAATACAGCCATCTTTCTCACTGCTTTGCTGTGCAGGGTATTGATGTGTGG
Source organism: Conus betulinus (assembly GCA_016801955.1). Lineage (NCBI taxonomy): Eukaryota > Metazoa > Mollusca > Gastropoda > Neogastropoda > Conidae > Conus > Conus betulinus. Next base: position 19,448 of record JADBJO010018463.1, on the reverse strand, counting down.
GTACCACGTTAGCCTTCTGTCCAGTTTTACCCGAGATAGGTTGGGGTATCTTCTTGTGGAATGTCTTGGCCTTCTATCTGAAGGGTAAAAACCTCTCTCTTTGGGGAGAGTAAGAAGCAAGTGGCCTCCGTTTTGGTCCTGTTGATGGTGACCATTCATTCATTTGCCAAATTTGAGATGCAATTCATTGCTTCCTGCATTCTGTAAGCTGCTGTGTTTATCTGTTCTGCTTTTGTCGATACGGCAAGGTCAGCTACATGGGGCGTCCTTGAGATATGGCGTGTCAGTTGATCAGCAATGTCATCGATCGAAGAAGAAGAGAAGAGAGTTGGTGATATGACACTACCTGAGGAACCCCTCCCTGATCTTCACCAGTGAGCTTGTCTGGCCTTCCAGTTTGACTCGAGCTGTTCGTTGGAACAAGTAGCTGTGGATCCACCAGAACATGCTTCCGCATACTTTTTTTTTGAGGAGCTTGAAGAGCAGACCTTCTTTCCACACTTTATCGAATGCTTTGGTTAGGTCTACAAAGATGGCTAGCGTTTTCATTTTATCTTGAAAGCCGTTTTCAATGTCTTGGGTGAGGAGGGTGATTTGATCTTTGGTGCTTCTGTTTTTCCTGAAGCCTGACTGTATGGGCTTGATGTGGTTATTCTTCTCCAGATGGTACTGCAGGTGTCTGTTCACCATGCGCTCCAATGTTTTCCCAAGGCAGCTTAGGAGGCTGATGGGATGATAACTGTTCTTGTTGTGCCTGTCCTTTCCTTTCTTCAGCATTGGTGTCACAGTAGCTTCCTTCCAGTTTTTTGGATGGTCCTACCATTCCAAGACTGGTTGTAGATGTCCAGGAGCCTCTGTTTGGTGTAATAGCCGAGATGTTTGATCATCTCGTTTGTTATGCCGTCCTTTCCTGGGGCTTTCTTGTTCTTAAGCTGTCTGATGGCGCTGTTCAGCTCAACATGGTGAAATCAGCTGTCATGGTTGCTATTGTTTGATTCATTCCTCTCTAATTTCATTCTGATTTCAGCCGTTTTCTCCCATGGGACAATTAGCAGACTGCCTTGTCAACATTTTTCTGCAAGCAAGGAGGCTGCTCTTTCCATGTGAAGGTCTGGCTTTCTGTTTCAGTAAGGTGGCTCTTGGAGCGCGTGTTGGAAATCCTCGTTCAATGTCTTGGTCAGCTTCCAGAGTTTTCTGGTGTCTTTTTCCACATTAAGTGACTTGGTCATTTCGTACCAGGACTTCTGAATTGCTTTATTCTTTTTATCATCACAAGCCGCCCTTGCGTTGTTGTAACTGATGGTGTTTTCAACTGTTGGTGACTCTTCCAGATGTTCCCATGCTGTTGTGAGCTGCACGTGAAGGATGTGGAGTTTGTCATTCCAGAAAGGTTTGTAATCCTCCCTTCTTCCTCTTGGGATGCTCTGCTTTGCTGCTTGGAGAATACTTTCTGTTATACGCTGGACATTGTTGTTGATGTCCTCTGTATTGTTGATGTTACTCTCTCTACAGAACGAGTTTGTCAGTTCTCCAAACTTGGTCGAGTCTGCTTGCATATTGTTCTAGCTGGGTTCTTTGCGGAAGGTGAGGTTTGTTCGGTCCAGGATAGTCTCAGCAGAACTGGTCGATGGTCACTTCCTCTAGTTGGTCTTCGACAGTTCTGTCACATGTTTTTTGGATGTCCTCTGTTGCTATGGCCAGATCTGGGGTGCTTGTAGTCTTCCAGGTTCGGGAGAGACATGTTGGTTTGTCATCTGGTTTGTTGATCAGGATGAGGTTATTATCTATCATCCAGTCTTCAATCACCTCGCCTTTTTTGTTCAACTCTTGGTACCCCCAAGATGGTGAGTGGCCATTGAAGTCGCCAACTATCACTAAGTTGTTGTTTGATAGGGGTAGAGTGTGCAGCTGCAGGTCTTTGTCAGGTGGGCAATAGAAGTTAATGATTATGATGCCTCTTCCTTGGAGGACAATTTTGATAGTAAGCAATTCATTGTCGACCTCTGATCGTCCAACTTCTATCGCAAGGATGGTGTTCCTGATGAGGCTGAGAATCCCTCCCTGGGAACGGTTGCTTCTGTCATGTCGGAAGAGAGCTCATATCCTCTGATGGCAAAGCGATGAGCATCTGTCAGGTGAGTTTCCTGAATATAGATGATGTCCACTCTTTCTGCCTTGACGAAATGTTGCAGCTCAGGCTTCTTCATTCGAAGGCCCTCAGCGTTCCACTCTGCAAAGACTAGTGGAGCAGCTGGAATTTCCAACTGACTTTGTTGGCTAGCTGATTTCCTCTGGTGTTGCCATCCATTCAATTCCTGGTGCGTTGTCTTTCCAGTAGCAGAGGGTGGACCCCTTTGAGGCTGAGTGCCCGGCACTTTCACTGCCTGGCAGTCCGCGGGACGAGCACCATACCATCTGTGCTTTGGGTGCTGGATCAGAAGGTCTACCCGCTGTCCTCAGCTGACACGTGCCGTCTTCAGAGTAGCTCACGGTTTGAGTTCAGAGTGTCCTTCTCCTAGGTAAGCTGCCTACCATGGCTTATGAGTCTTTCCTACCCATTCTTGGAGTTGCTTCATCCACTTTTGCAGTCATTAGGAGAAAAATCCTGACTGCTCCACCGTTGAGGCTTTCTCCAGGTTTGAAGTCAGAGTTTTCCTTCTCCTAGATGGACTGCCTGCCAAGGCTAACGAGCTCCATCTACCCGTGTTTGGAATCGGAGTTTTCCCTCTCCTATACGGACTGCCTGCCAAGGCTGATGAGCTCCGTTTCCTCTACCGGTCTAGTCTGCGGTTCCTCTCGAGAGAGTTTCCAAGGACTAGTTTTGCCTATAGCGCCAGTTATATGCGCCCGTGCCACGTTAGCCATGACTTTGTCATGTCCATCCTGCCCTATGTCCCTGTAGGAACATCCACATTAGCGTGGTGAGGAGGTGCGACTATGGAGTTCACTCTTACATTAGTGGCACATCAGGGCACATTAAGTAAAAAGATCTTCGCAGGACGAGTCCATGATAAAGCTAAGAAAAAAAGTCGACAGCGTCAATCGGTTCGAGGGAATTGTTGCTGAGGGTCTGTTGGGAATGCCTCTGGTAACAGCATCCACTCCATAGCACATGTTCATCTACTCTGGCTCCACAAAGCTTGACGTCATCTTCAGTGACGTCATAAGGCGGCGTCTGGAGCGTCTGCCTTGGAATCACAGCACGTCACACACAGAGTGACTCTGCAGCAGTGCTGGGTCTCCTCTAATGGGTGTCATTTTGGACCTGACATGGATTGCCCAAGTGACTTCAAATGATAAGAGGCGACAACAGTAGTGATGAGGATGTGGTATATGATGAATCTGGAGTGCTAAATTGCCAGTGACAATGAGAAATAGGCAAAATAAACTTCCATGCGATCTATCCTTTTGACACTTTATCCATTATCCTTCCTGTGCTCCCTCCCCCCCCCCCCCCCCCTCCCCCCCACTCGCCCCAAGATTTCTGACTGTACAATGAAACAATTCACATATGCAGATCTGGGGCAAGAAACGAACGAAGATAAAGAGTCGAGACCATGAAAACGCCAGCATATTTCTGTAACCTAACTGTTGCAGTGACACGACTTTCAAACACTCCATTTTCGCGGTGTTTGCAACAGAAGAGGAGCAGCAGCGATTACGTGCAGAAGCTGCACGAGACTGGACCAAGTTCCTGACGCTCCGAGCACGTGAGTTTAAAATCAGGTCAGTGCCCTCATAATGCACATATTTAAGACCACAGATAGATAGACAGACAGACAGACACATCGATATATAGACAAACAGACAGACAGACAGATAGAGAGATAGATAGAGAGGACAGATAGAAAGAACGAAGATAGATGAATAGATAAATTGATGGAAGGAATGACTGACCGACGAACAGACGGACGAACAGACAGATACGGATTAAAAAGGGTAGATCAGCAGATAGCTAGGCAGACAGATAGGTAAATGGATGGATGGATTGATAAACACACAGATAGATGCATAGATAGATAGACAGGTAGGTAGGTATGGGGCCGGAATAGCTCGGTTGGTAGAGCGCTGGGCTCGTAATCTTGGTGATCCTGGGGTTGCAGGTTCGAATCTCCACTGGATCGTTTTGGTACAGGGGGATTTTTCCCTCTGAGTTAACATTGGTTCTGACTCCCCTTCCCATACAGTCTTTCGAATGAGGTTCCGTGTGTGAACGCATACATAATATCTTGCACACACGTAAAAATCCCATCAACCTTTGGAAGAGAAGGCCATTTTGGCCGTTGGCATGGATGACATGTTACACATAGCATGCACCCTGTGTAAGAAATGGACAGAATGAAGAAAGTAAGGAAACTGAGTGAACAATACTGACCGGATGACACGAGAAACGACTGAATGAAGCGCCAGCTGGCAGCTCTTCAGTCGGTACTACCCAGGTATGCAACCCGTTGTGTAAACGAGTGTGGAATGTAAAGCGCTTAGAGTTTGGTCTCTAGCCAAGAATAGGCGCTATTTAAGTATTCATTATAATAATAATATGATAATAATATATAATATAATAATAATAGGTAGATATATAGATAGATAGATGGATAGAAAGAGACAGATAGGTAGGTAATTAGGAAGATAGATAGGTAAATGGACAGATGGATGGATACACAGACAGACAGACAGACACTCTACTGAAAAAAAAAACTGCTTCGTCTCTTGTATTGCTTTCTGTAGGCCTGGACCAGGAATCATGTTCAGTTTATAGTAAACTTCCAGTCTGACATCACGTCTCATGGGCAGGTAGCAGAGACACGTCCACTGTGTCACTAACTGTTCTGAGAAGTCGTCAGAGTCTAAGGCTGTGTACATGGTGGACCGGGACCAGGCCGTGCGCTGCCCGTCCGCGAGAAGAAAAGTCCTGCTCCAGTTCATCTCTTTTCCAACTTACTGGCGACGGCCAAAGCCGTGCATAGTGCACCCGGCTCGACCCGTGTGATGAGAGCCGTGATTCTGCTGGTCATGCGAGCCGTTCTTTCCCCGACCGTGCGAGTGAAAGGACCGAACTCCTCTGATTTCTTAACACTATTTACCTTTTTCTCCAAACATGGATGATGAAAAACTCATCGCTGCCATGAGGCTTAGATCATTTATTTACACAAGAAGTGACAAGAATCAAGGCAATAGAGACATGCTCTCTGCTGCTTGGGTAACATAGCACAAGGAGTGGGAGAAAATGGTAACTTACAAAAATGTTATCTTCTTTTTTTTTCTGCCAAATGAACAAAGTTAAAACAAATCTTCAATTTTAGAGCCAATGCGATTCATACTAACAAAGAGTGCGAGTCACAGATGTATTTGTACAAAAACAAAGAAACATCTGCATTGATTCAAAAAGTCCTTGAGGTGTTTACCACTGTTTTATTCAGACCTTTTTGGCGTTTTCTTTTACGTTTTACAAATGTTTTAAACAGATTGGTAAATCGTCAACTTGAGATCCAATACTATTCATATCAACAAAAGTGCCAGTATCCGTCCAGGCCTTCTATGCATGCTTCTGAGGACCTGGACGGCCAAAGGGGCATGGCCTTGTAATGCACAGCCAGGTCCGGGTCCACTGTGCAGGTAGCCTAAGTCTGCTATTCACTCACCATGAATTCGGGCCCAGGATACTGTCCTTCAGTCTCGTGTTGTTTGTTTACCAACGCGATCCGTGACCTGCACAGGGGGTCTGTGCCTGATACTTCACCATGCATTCAAATGGACGTCCAGTTGGCAGACCCGGAGGGCTTTCCTGCAGCTGTAGCTGACAATGCTGGTAAGCAAGGCGTGCACGACGAAGCGAGCAGTGACGAACTGTATGGTGTTGACGTTCTTTGGGACTTGGAGCGTGCATGGCGTGAGCTGAGGGACAAGAAGATCATAACGCAGGTGAGGGATTCCGTGATGCCCGTGGCTTATTCTTAAACACACGCCCACGCGTGCATACAAAACACACACACACACACACACACACACACACGGGGGGGGGGGGGGGGGGGGGGGGGGGGGGGGGGGGAGGGGAGTTGCGATCAGCGCTAGCAAGCAGACGTGTTTTGACTGCACTGCAAATTTTTCCGGCGTTTTTGTTAATTAGTGATTAACTGTGGTTCCTTAAACAATAGTTACATTGACAATTGGATTCCTGTCAACATGCCCATTTCGTCGGTATGTTTCCGAGCTACCTGTGGCCAGTTTTACTGGACTTTTCAGGCTTTTATGTGGAAACGGGCCAATGAGAGAGCTGCAACAATGCGACTTTGTCGAGAGATACGAGTGAAAAGTTAGTCAACAGTGTTTGTGCTGGTGTTTGTCACGGCATCCCTGCTTCAATGTGGGGACATTGAACCTCATCCTGGCCTTCCCAAGAAATAGAAAACACTGTCATTCTCCTGGTAGAAAATCCCTCAATTCTACAAGTGACAACACTGCAGGTGAAGTAACTTTGGCCGATGTCATGCAAATGCTGACAGGTATGGACAAAAAAGATCACAAACATTGACGAAAAGATGACTACCTTTGACTGAAGGCTGAACGAAATGCAAACAGAAATTGATGAAGTCTGCAAAGAAAATGAAGATCTGAAAGAAAGAGACAAATCTGGAAGGAAAACTTGAAGATCAAGAAAGTAGGGGACGACGGAAAAATCTGATTTTCTATGGCGCCCCAACTGGTGACGGAAGAACGGAGGCGTATGCAGACTGTGGAGGAAACGTGAAGAAAGCACTGAAGGTCAAGATGGACATCCAGGAGGATGTCCCCATGGAACGCGCGCACCGCCTGAAGGATGGGAGAAGCCCACGCCCCATCATCGTCCGCTTCAAGAAATTCAAGGACAAGGAGAGGGTGCTGTCTGAATGCAGGAAGCTGAAAGGAACGAACATATCTGTGTCAGAAGACTTCACACTGTTGGTGAGAGAAAAGCGGCTCCAGCTACTCCCTTTTCTAAGAGAAACGTAATCTGCATACAAGAGAGCCTTTCTATGTTTCGATTCCCTTGTTGTACAAGGTAAGCACTACATCTATGACCCAGTAACACATCAACTCCAAGAAAAAACTCTAAACAAATGACGGGCTGGCCGGCTTTTTCTCAATGCTCCTAAAGGGAGGATTTCCGATTGTACCCCCCCCCCCCCCCCCCCCCCCACCCCCCCCTAACGGTGATGATGAACATTATATGTGTGAATCAGTGAACACAAACAGTGTCACAGAGCACATAGCACGTCTAAATAAGGATACAGAATGCATTGATTCTGACACAGCAGTCTGTGGTATCGCCTAATACTAATAGGGACAGTTACACATCTTTGTTCATTCAGCCCAGGTTACAAAGTAAACAGGTGTCCAAGTTTAATATTATGGCATGAAATGTTCAGGGTCTTTCTCAAAAGTTACAAAGTGCTTCCTTTAAAATGTTTTGTTCAAATTTCAAGACATTCTCTTTTTCAGAGGTTCAGGCATGTAAACAAAGTTACCTTGAAAACGCCTGTCCAGACTATTCTGTTTTCTTATCTACGCATGCATACTAAAAAAAAGGTGGGGTTGTTGTATGCATACATAAGTCTATTGCAAACAATGTGGTACGACTATTAAAGAATGTTGAAGATTGTGTTCATTAATTTTGAAAAATCAGTATTCAAATACTTCTTTGATACTGTCGTGCTTTTATTCATGCTGCTCCTGAATATTCTGTTATATATGAAGACAGTCCTCTTGAAGGCTTTGACAAACTGCACAGTAATATTTGTGATTTGATGCTATCATATCCAGATTCCCATTTATTATTATGTAGTGATTTTAATGCACGAACATCAGAGCTTCCAGACACTGAGTTTTGTGATGAAGACAGACATGGTGCGCCTTTGGTTGAAATCTATCATTTATTGTGTGGTACTGTGCAGTCAACACGCAAATCGAAAGATGAGGGTACTAACAATTTTGGATTAAGACTTATTGAATTTCTGAACAAATGTAACTTGTTTTTGTCAATGGACGAACAGAGGGGGATCGGGAAGGTAAATTACATGTATTGCTAATCATGGAATGAGTGTTGTGGATTACTGTGTTGTCTTAGAGTCTTTGTTTGATTTGTTAGTTGATTTCAAGTTTTTAGACAGGTCGGAATCGGACCACTTTCCAATTGTAACTATATTTTCCGGTACCAGTGGGGCTAAGGATAATGGCCTAAATGACACTATAGAAATTCACACATTGAGGAATTGACTACTTTCTTTTGGACGGATTCTTCTCTTGAGTATATACGACAAAATCAGCATGTAGAATATGAACACTTTCTTTCTGCTATGGAAAGAAGCACTGATCCAGGGTCAGATTATCTTGATGACTTACTTCAGCGAGCAGCTGAAAAGGTCAAACAAAACTAACCCAAGCAAAATTCACGAACATAACCCTCGTGGTGGATCGAAGATTGCGAACAAAGCAAAAGCTGAAAAGTATAGGCAACTGATACTGTGTCGATCCTCCAGCAAACAAGAAGATTTGAATCATTTTATTCACTTCAAAAAAAGAATCAAGATCCTATGCAAACAAAAGCAAGGAAAACAGAACAATGAAATTTTGAAGGAGTTAAATGATGTTTGCTCTGAAAAAAAAAAACCAAACTAAGTCGTTTTGGCAAAAAGTTAGATTTCTCACAGGTGCTAAAGCAACCCGCTCAAACGTCATTGATGCATGCACTTGGTACCATTATTTTCGTGACCTCTTGATCCCTGATAACACAGCTGTTGACTCAGAATTTCGGAATGAAGTTAATCAGGTTTTAGAAAGCCATATTCCTGATGACTGTGGTCAGTGTCAGGCAGCACAGGATGATCTTGATAAGCCGATCACAGAGGATGAAATCTGCCAGGCAGTAAAGGCTATGAAGAAAAGTAAGGCTCCTGGACCCGATGGTGTACGGCCTGATGTGTTCCATGTTTTAAACAATGTTGTGGTAAAGTTTTTACATGTTTTCTTCAGTAGAGTCTTTGACAGTGGGCAATATCCAGACAGTTGGACAAAGGGGTGATTTTTCTACTGCACAAGAAGGGTGACCACAAAAAAGCTGGGAACTATAGAGGAATATCACTATAAATGTTTATTGGCAAATTGCATAGCAGCATTTTGAATAAGAGGTTGTATGCTTTTTGTGAAAAGACAAGTAATATACCAGAAGATCAAACAGGTTTTAGAAAGGGGTACAGTACACCTGACAATATATTCTCTCTGTGATCATTTATTCAGAAACATCTTGCTAAAAAGAGCGGCCGCTTCTACACCCTTTTTGCTGACTTTTCCAAGGCGTTTGAAAGTATTGATAGAGCAAATTTGCTGTGTATTCTACTTCAAAAAGGAATTAATGAAAAAATGTTTCAAACACTCACAAATATGTACAAGCAAGCTATGGCGGCAGTTAGACTCAGAAATAGCACCACAGAGTATTTCGAGTTTTTGTCAGGGGTAAGACAAGGCTGTGTATTCTTAGCCCTTTGCTGTTTTCATTATCTATATCTGAACAGCAAAATACTCTAGTTACTGGTAAACACAAGGGGGATTGATGTTTTTTTCATATCAAACTGGCATTCTCTTATTGATGTATGCAGATGACATTGCCATGGTTTCTGACTCTGTGACTTACCTCCAGAAGAAAACTGACTGTTTGGATCTTTTTGTCGCAAATTTGGACTAAAGGTGAATATAGAAAAAAAGGAAAACAACGAAGGTAGCTGTCTTTAAGAACAGTGCTTTTTTTTTTTCAAAGATCTGAGGTGTAATTTTATGCTGGTAAACAAATCAGAATGGAACCCATGTACAATTATTTGGGAGTGATATTTTCTGCTACATTGAACTGGTCAAAATGTGCACGTATTCTTTCTGGGAAAGCACTTAGAGCGCTTGTAGGAAGTAAGAAGTTATATTTCAAACTTTAAAACATGCCAGTTCGTACCCTTTTTAAAAAAAAAAAAAAATTTTAAGATTTTTGATGTGAAAAACAAGCCAATCTGTTTATATGACTGAGAAATTTGAGGTTTCCAATGCTTCTAGGGAATTGAAAAGGTGCAAAAGAAAATTATGTAAAATGGTTTTGAGTGTTGGGAGAGATGTAAGAAATAATGTTGCTTTGGGTGAGTGTGGTAGATTTCCTTTATATGTTGATGCCTATGTACAGCTTATTAGGTATTGGTGCAGACTTCTTGTATTATCACATGACCGCTACCCTCGTCAGTGTTACAATATGTTGTTTATGCATGATAATAATGGCAGACAGAACTGGGCTACTCAAGTTAGAACCATTTTGTGTACATTTGGATTTGACTATGTATGGGTGATGCCAGATGTTGGAAATCCTAGCTACTTTCTTAACTTATGCAAAGAAAGATTAGAGGATAACTTCCGTCGTTGCAGGCATGAATCAGTTGTAACAGAAGGAGACTATTATCTTGTACCAACCAGAAATCTTAAGAGCCATCTATATAAGCCAGTTAGAAAATGATGAGCACCGTCGCGTTCTTTGTCTGGTTTAATCAAACCAACTCCCATTAAATGGAATCCCACCTCATGACAAATGTTTGTCAGATCCAATATGTAAAGTCTGTGATTTGAGCAGTGTTGAAGATCTTGTTCATTTTTTGCTTGTGCGCCCAAGGTATGCTGCTCTCTCCTTAAAGACATATTCCTTTGTATCACTACCGCTTCCCATCAACTTTAAAAGTACAATTGCTATTCACAACTCTCAGTGGAAAATTAGCCTTTAGAGTTGCGAGCTGTATTTGCGTAGCTATCAAATTCAGATGCCAAACTACATATTGATTGAAATGGTTTTTCTTGCTACTCACCATGTATACAATTTGAATGATCATTTCTCGTGTCTGTATAGGCCAGTTGGCCAGAAAAGTCTGAATAAAAATTACCCTTATTGTCACACACACACACACACACACATATATATATATATGTATACATATACCTACATACGTACATGATGGATTCTCCCGTTGTGTCCGACGGATGAGTAGGTAGGCAGGTCATCTGCTGATGTGGGTCCTCATGTGGGAATGAAGACCAACTCCTGGGGCATACAGTCGTCCACAGACGTTGCATGGAATGGAGGCCTGCAAGAATGCGCCCCGTCGCCTCTGATTCCTCTTTTCCTGGATGACGGCTGTTCTGTTGCGCTTGAATATCTTTGTGTCCCAGGTACACACGTTGCTCACAGTGTTCTGTCAAGGGCGATATTTTCTCAAGAAGCAGTGTCAATGTTGCAACTTATGAGGTTGGCTTTCAAGGTGTCTTTGTAGCTCTTGAGAGGCCTTCCCTAGTCACGTTGTTCTTCTTTCAGTTGTCCATAGAGCAGTATCTTTGGCATTCTGCTGTCCTTCATACGTGTGTGTGTGTGTGTGTGTGTGTGTGTGTGTGTGTGTGTGTAGAAAAGGGCATATCTATTAGATAGATAGATAGATAGATACAAAATAGATAGATAGATAGATATGACTGTCATATAACCTGCTGGATGTGGGGAATAAATCCAACAAGAATAGCCATACAAACATTCATTTGTGGGATTTTGCTGCCATGCTTGCCTCCTACCCAGAATTTTAGGCTCAGCTAGGAAGACTGGAACGACATGGTCGAGTTCATCCACTTAATGGATAAGTCTTTGAGATGATACTCACTTTTGTAACCGACACCGCAGGTGTGTATCTCTCTTAGGCCTGGCTGACGTTCGTACATATTATCAAAGAAACGATTGACTGTACCCCTGTGAAACTCGAAAGCCTCATTTTCGTCTTTTTCACATTAATTTATCAGCCTAAAAAAGTCTCAAATTCAGAGGCCCTTCCTGCTTTGCTCTCTGGGCTCTCTATGTGATCTACACTTTGATTTTGTTTTCATAGCTATGTCCTTGGTGAGCTCATGTCGAGGTCGCCAGTTCGGTGATTTTACAGGGAATGTCGGACGTGGTGGCGCCCTCTGGAAGAAGATGCTCACTCTCCCTGGCTCTGCGACTCAGCAGTTATTGTTGTGGTCAATAGGAATGGGGGAATGGGGGCTAAGCAGGTGATGTCCTGTGCATACTGGCACCACTGAACACACTGAAGTCAGTCCGCTTCAGCGCAGCGTCTGCGCTGATGGGTTGCTTGATGATGACTTGACATGTACTCCTCCCTGTGGACTGAGACCCAACTTCCAGCAGTGCAAGACGAATGTTTCCGGGTCGACAACTCCCTCAGTTAAAAAAGCATTCAACACATTTTAAAGAAAATGAGAAAAAAAATATGGCTGCTTCGATCAAAATGAACATTAGAGAGGGTAGCAAACACAACATCAATACTGTCCAGACTAATACCTATAGGGAAAACTTGTTAACCCCACCATGAAACACAGATCAGGCTCCTGTGTGCTCTGGTATAATTCATCTCCCCATGTGCATGCGACCGTCACATGCATGGACTATCACAGGGGATTTGGACAGCGGAATCCAAATCATAGAAATGAGGCATAGCTGCAAGATACCAAACATCAGATATACTTTTTATTTCATTACTGCAAGATAACAAACATGAGATATACTTTCTTTTGAAATATGGCTGAACAAGTGCGTCCAACCATCAAGCAGCATGCCGGACCTTATAAAGATCTTCAGACATCAGCAAACAAAACGATGCTGCCATGGCAATGTAACAAGATCCAGTGGCCCTGCTGAAACAATCCCCCCCCCCCCCCCAAGGAACTGCTTGTGAAGAGAGAGAAGAAAGAGGCAGCAGAACAAACGATGAATTGACAACTTTGCAGAATGGACAGGGAAAATATTTGCCAAGACCCAGGCCACAGCACACCACTGACGAAACGTAAGGAACCTGAAGTATTGTTGTTGTTTTTAATGTGATTCTTCTATGAACTTCTACGACCTCGAAGAAGAAGAAGAAGAAGAAGAAGAAGAAGAAGAAGAAAATTTAAGAAACCTGAAGAAGTTTTTTTTTTATGTGATTCCTCAGTGAACTTCTACAGCCTCGACGGAGAAGAATAAAAAGAAAAAACTAGTAGTAGTAGTAGTAGTAGGAGGAGCAGCAGCAGCAGCAGCAGCAGCAGATGATGATGATGATGACGATGATGATGATGACGATGTTGACGATGGTGATGATGATGATAATATGTTTATCTATCTGTCTATCTGTCTATTTGTCTGTCTGTCCGTCTACGTATTGTTTGTGGGCGCAGAGAGGTGATAGATAGTTTGACAGGCAGACAGACAGACAGATAGATGGATAGATTATATGTCTTACATTCGGTGGTTTTGGCAGGAAGAGTATGAGCAGTGCAACTTCAACTTTGCTCCACGCACAGCAAGGGAGATCACACTACCGTTTGATTCAGTTACTTCCCCTGTGCGACAGGCTGGCCTTTCCCTGGTTCAGCTGGATCAAATGATCAATCACTGTGCATTCAAAGCCCTGTGGCGGGAGAAACTGGAGAGAGGTAAGGCATTTGAAATATGATGTAAGAGATGCACAAAAATTCAAGTGACTCAAAAAGAAAATGGAAGAGCAGCAAGAACGGACAAAAATCATATTGATTAAAATACATATGCAACCAGTTTTTTTTTTTCAATCTTAGTAAAAGAAATGAAATGTTTTGGCATGTGTGCCATAATTAGTGTATATCATCGTATTGTTTTGTTTTACACACAGTTGATTTTGAGGGGTAAATCGGTCTATCCTATATATAGGTACGTGTTAGAGGGAGAGTAGGAGTTTTCTTGCTCTAGTATAACTCTGTTCCAGGAAAATGTATTGTTCTTGCTCCTGTGAGATTTTTTTTTTTAGATAAGAATATTCAGATTGCTAGAAACTTAAAAGAATCATCAACTACCATTATTATTGATCTCAAAAGTGTCTTATCCCCGGAAACTACTCTGCATCTGTTAAATACACAGAAAGCAAAATTTACAATCAGACTTGTGGTACACACTCTTTTTCTTTTAGTTACGACTCCTTGGTGTCATCAAGGGTCATATTTATGAAATTTGATTTTTTTTAATTATTAACAAAACTGCACAAAAGAAATAGCAAGAATAAATCTGATACACGAAAGTCAGCAAAAGGGCTAAGACAATCCAACCCCCAGGAAGTTGCACTGTATCCAGTGCCAGAAATTGTGATATCTCTATAAAAACCGTCACCTCTGCTTCACGAAGTTCATTTTGTATGGAACTTGATGAAATCCATGCAGTGTTTGCCAGCCTTCCATTTGCTGCACATTTGCTTTGCTTTCGTGCTGTAACGGGCAGCTTTCAACTGTATGGGCGACGAGATGATCCATTCTGTATGTTACAAAGTTGTTCCAGAACCCGGAGTACAGATGAAGTAAAGTCTGTTGATCGTCACATAGAAAGTTGACTGGAATCCCTGGCTAGAGCACTCTCACAGTTATATGGAAAGGGGATTATTGGTTTGTTGAGATTTATCTGTTTGAACCAGCACAGATGTTCTATTTGATACAGAAGTCAGAACAGTAAGCAAGAATTGGTCACAACGATTTCTTGAAGAGTGTGACGAGGGGAAGGACTTGGAATAATTTCTCGATGAGAATTATCTACATTTTCACCTACACCCTCTCTCTTACTAGTGGTGGAAGGAGCAACTTTCCGGTACTAGTCATCAAAGAAAATTTTTATTTGTTCCGGGTATTGATAAAATACGGAAGAATGCTCTGAGATAATTTTCCTTAGGCTTGTACTCTTAATTAAAAGTACTTATAGCTCCGAGATACAGAATTGAAGAGAGAAGTTCAAACATTCAAACATTCGATTGAACAACAGGGAACTGACACAAGTTAAGTGCACTTTCACACATCAACTTTTATTACTTACACATAGATAAGAAATGGCGTGTCACTTCCATAGGCTGCGTTTCAGTTCTCATTGGACTACCACAATGAGGGGTCCTTCCTCACTCCTACTTTACTCGCTGGCACTCTGTGCAGCAAGCTTAAGTTGGCATACAGGGGTTCTGTCTAAGTTACACTGAATGTATATGGTTATTATACATCCACCCTGCTTGCGAATACCCAGTATTGTAGCCAGGGTGGTACTCATAGACAGGTTCTCACTGTTTCATCATAAAGTGAGGGTAAGGTCTGATGGGTTTGAGTCCAGGTGGTAAGCAAACTTAGCTTTGCTTCGGAGAGAATAGTTGATCTCTCCTGTGGCTGGTGACTGCCCCCACTGGTGTAGATTGGTTGTCTGGTGTCGCCCTGGTTTCTGGCGAAGTCCCAGCTCCTGGTTCACTGTGATGTGCAGCGTGACCAGGATCCCAGTTCTGCGATAAAGAGAACTTGATCTGTAGATGAGAATCTGGTGGCTGGTCTGTCGAGTGCACACATTTACCCTTTTCCTCTTTCTTTCAGAGGAGGTGTGAGACTCAGCCAGCAAAGTTTTCTCTATGGTAGAGTTTCTGCTATAACTATTAACCTCCACTTTTGTTTAAAGGCTAAGTTAAGCTTACAAAAGGGTAGGAGACAGTAATACAATGTTACAGTTTTAGTTAAACAACTCTTCCTTGTTTCATATGAATTAAATCACACTGACTTGGGCTATGCTTAGTCCAAGTACACATGTGGTGTAGACTTAAAGTCATACACTACAAATCATTCCAATAATCACCAGTATTTATAAATCAGAGTAGCAGTTTTTACCTAGCACAGGCATACTGTTTTCCTGATCAAAATTAATCATTGAATTATTATCTTAACAGACAGAGTTGCATACTGACAAAAGTCAGGGTGAACACAAAGAGCAGTGGTCAGATTGTTAACAAAGAATCAAAACCACTGGGGAGAGAGAGCTTTTGCCATATGATGGCAAGCAAACTACTACACACAAATAATCATTCATCAGTTTGATAAATGTTGCTAAGCATTTGTACAAAGTTACAATGTTAACACACACAGCATACATAAAATCAATACATAGATTCAAAAATGTAAAACAGAGTTCCAACTCACTTTTCCTGGGAATGAACAGTGAATGACTTGAGATCAAGGAGAGTTACCAAGAGTTTACTAGGCCTCTCTGTCCCTTTGTCTTCCTCTGCTCTTGTCTACAGGCAGTCCTGAGGGGTCAGTGAAGTTGCGCGCCTGTGTGTGCCTAGTATATGAATCTCTCACTTGCCGAATCAAATTTCGACAACCTGTCATTTACCGATCAGGGGTGAGAGGGGGAGGGATTTAGTCTAGTCACCAATCGCCTCGGAAATTGTTTGAACCTAATCGGCACGGGATAATTTATGCATCCGTATAGGTGCCGTGAGCCCCAGTTAATTTATGCGTCCGCCTAGGTGTGTCGCGAGCACGTGTAGGTGTCTGCGAGCACGGGGATCGTGGGGTGATTGCCTTTATGTCAATTAAGCCGCACGTGGTTCAGGTGGGGGGGGGGGGGGGGGGGGGGGGTGGGGGGGGGTGGTGGGTGGTGGTGGGGGAGCGGCAACATGCCTTTGTGTCGCGGGGTAGAGAGGGGGGGGGGGGGGGGGGGGGGTGAGACGGGGCTATTGTTAGAACGCACATCCCACGCTGCGTAGTATCGCACAGCATGGGGGGAGGAGGGTTGAGAGAGGGGAAGGGAGGTAGGCCGATAAGAACGAAAGGCGGCACGCATTTACCGTGACGCAATTTTTTTCCTGTGTCATAGATCGTGTCAGTCGGGCCTTTCGCACCGTCCTAAGCAAGAAAAGGGGGGGGGGGGGGGGGGGGGGGGGGGGGGGGGGAGGGGGAGGGGGGGGTGAGTGGGCTTAGATTTGAAATGTATTCTTTGGGTTTGGTGTTTTAGTGGGACCGATCGGATGGTGTTGTCAAGCGTCACGTCACATAGGCCCCCCGAAAAAAGATTCTCTCTCGAGAGAGAGAAGCTCCTGCTTGACAATCCATTCCGATCGTGGTCCGTTATGCTTTTGGCACTAGCTCTGGAGTCACCAAGACACCGATGGAGCTTTGGAATACATTATTGGGCTCCTGTTGGCCTGTGTCTGGATTGTCAGGCTGGCCTGGGACGAATCGTCCTCTTGGCTGGATGACCAGTGTTGGCAAAGGGGGCAGGAATCAACATATTTCTTTATGTCCTCTGCCATCCCTGGCCAATAGTACTGCTTCATCACCCATTGCACTGTCTGCCCTACATTGATATGTCCTGGCGAACAGAGTGTATGTCCCACTTCCATCACTCGGGTCCGGTGTGGCGCCGGGACCACAAGTTGTGAATGATCTTTATTAAGCCGACGATACAGAAGACCGTTCCGCCTAAAGAATTCACCCTTGCGAGTGGGGTGACGGGTGTGGCGCTGCCTCTTGAAGCATGCAGCTAATGTTGGGTCAGCTCGCTGAGCTGCTTTCATCTCCTTTTTAGGAGGTTTTTGAATTGCTTTTTGGGGTCTTCACCTGCAGTGTGGATACAATGACAGGTTCAGATGGGTTCCCGAGAGTGTGACATAATGGCCTCCAAGTAGGAGATCATGGATCGGATTGTCCATGACGGCTGCTTGATCTGTCCCTTGACGTACCTACTGTCAACCATAATTGTGGCAACAGGTAAGGTAACAGGTGGCAAAGTCAGGTCAGCCCCTTGTAAAGGCACTGTCTCCTCGGTGATAGCAGCTGGCTCCACAAGGGAAGCTCTTACAACTGCATCGTATGACAATCCTGTGTCATACAAACATGTGGCAGGTTTGTTATTTACTAACACCTGCTCACTGATGGGTGGTGCAGTGATGTTATGTACCATATATGGTGTGTCACCCGCTTTTGGTGTAGACACTACCTGGTATGCAGCAATTGTTTGGAGTCTTGGTCCAAAGAATTTTCTGCACTCTGCAGTGTTGTGCGAAGTCATTTTACAGTGTGCACAGAAACGCTTCTGTGCACTGTTTTGACCCACAGGGACTGAGTTACCACTGTGTGGTTTACCAGTTGTTGTTTCTCACTTTGTGGTGGGTTTCCCACTTGGTGGTGGGTTTTGGTTTTGCAATTGCAGTGACGGGGGGGGGGAGGGGGGGGGTTTCGAATCCCGGTTTGGCTTGTCACGCATCTTTTTGTGTGCATTTGCTTCATCATGGGCGGTGGTGTACCTATCAGCTAGCTTGATCAGGTCAGATAGTGAAGCAGCACCTTGTTCTGCCATGAACGTTTGTAGGTCAGTGGACATTGTGTCACGCAGCTGCTCGCAGAGGATGAGCTCAGTCAGACCATCAAAAGTCTGTGCTTGGTTTGACAGTGTCAACCATTTTTGGAGATAAGTTGCTAACCTATCTGCTAACTGGCCATAGGTTTCTCCCCTGCTACGCCGCGAGTTTCGAAATTTCTTTCGGTAGGCTTCAGCTGTCAGTTCATAACGGGTGAGTAGGGCTTGTTTGAGAGCATCATAATCGGTTACTTTGTTTGGTGGTAACTTGGTATGCACATCATAAGCAACACCTCTAAGCTCTTGTGCTAATTTGATGTTACGCTTTTCTGGGTCTAGGCCGAATTCATTGGCCAATCTTTCAAACCGGTCTACGTATGCATCAATACTTTCTGTGTTCTCATTAAAAGGGTCCAAGAAAATGACATTGCTGGAATTTGGATGGGAAATTGTGAATTTTGGCTGGCTGTGACTGAAGAGTTCTCATTCTCTCGGATTTCTCAATCTTTCTGAGCTCAAGTTCATGTTCTCTGGCTTATCACGCTCGGCAGCTTCATGCTGTCTAATCTTTTCACGCTCTTCTGCAGCCTTGTCAGATTCCTTTTCCTACTGGGTAGTCACAAATGAGACTAAATCTTGACCAGAGAGGCCTAGGGATTCTCCCCACTCCTTGATCTCCCATCTAAGTTTCACTGATTCAGCCATGACAAGGAACTGTTATACAATCCTTATCAATCAAATATCCACTAAGTACCACAAAAGCAAAGAATCACACAATGTAAATATCAAGATGAATTGATTATAACATCAACCACACACACTCTTATTGTTTGCTGTGTAAGATAACCATTCACACAAAACAACATAAAAAATTTCCCTCCTGGACTCAGCTCAATCAGCCTATTTGCTCTGAATTCTGCTCTTTGGTCCAAATTTTTGGGACTAGCCAAAGGAAATAAAATTTTGAGTGAATTGCATTTAAACAATCCAAATTGTATCTTACAATCCCGGACGAGCCCCCACTTTGATGTGACGAGATGGATATGAGTGGTAGGTGGGTCCTCTAGGGGAAGGACTTGGAATAATTTCACGATGAGAATTATCTTACTTTTCACCTACACCCCCTCTCTTACTAGTGTGGTGGAAGGAGCACTTTCCAGTACTAGTCATCAAAGAAATTTTTATTTGTTCCGGGTATTGATAAAATATGGGAAAATGGCTCTGAGATAATTTTCCTTAGGCTTGTACTCTT